>CAFUXE010000420.1:252727-281819 GCA_903364295.1 Serranus cabrilla | reverse complement strand
GACACCCCCACAAACACAAGCACACCCCCTCCCTCTCTTCCTACTGCTCTCTTTGATGGTGATGGTGGCAGGTTTATTCTGTGGTATTAAGTCACAGCTCTCAGCCAGAAAACAGATTTCAACATATGCTAGAGACATCATTTAGACATACTAATGTCAACAGATTAAAAGAAGATTCATCACTTTAATGTGAAAAGACGATTGCCATGCAGTACATAGCTCACTAAACGATGATTAAACAAAATCCCACGTGATATAATGGGAAAAAGTTGGAGAGCTCTAAAAACTAAATTTCTCATTAACTAACAGTAGCTTTTCCTTGTTTTCGCACTTCAACTTCTTGTAAGTCTATGAATTTCATCTTAGGCCACTGGTATACAGGTTTTTTCTTTTTTTTAAATAACAGCATTTCTTTGTGTTTTGGCCTTTCTGACACACACACAAGTGATATTTGTGGTAGATCACTCACATAAAGATAAAAAAAGAATGTGGGAAAACCCCACTTGTAAAAATACCTGTGTATGTGTGGACAAGGCCTTATTTTGCTAGTCATCTAATGATGCATCGCTTATAACAAGAGTGTTTACTCAATGTCTGACATTTAAACTGTAAATGAGATGGGTTAAACTGGATATGTTCAGTGTCATTATGGGAAAAAACCATTGGTGGGAACACTAAGTGGACATAAATAGCAAAGCCAGTAAATATGAAAACTGAGAGCTAAGACTGACGGAATTATTATTAAATTATTAAATCATACAGCCACACACAGAGTTTAGTGATGGATAGACTGTAAGAAAGTTTAACTGCCACTATTCATCCCCTGTTGCTTTTGGGATCACAGCAATGCACAACATTCTCTAAATATAGCAGTGTCTAATATATGCATATGGCTTTGTCAATTGTAGCGTTGACAACTGGTTCCATTTCCACGTAAAAGCAATTCCACCGAGTGTCTGGAGAGTAGAGCTGGGATTGTCTTCTCTCGTGGACACTATAGATGGATGCCCTGTGTGAAACCCAAGCAGCTATACTGAGAAACCATGTAGGGGCTTTACAGAGGACCGCAGAGAATTCCTCTGCGAGCATCCTCGTGCGCCTTCACAAACTGAGCCCCATGCACACATCATTCATGTTAAGACACATAGCCGAAAGGTATTTGAAGATTGTGTCCAAAGGGGAATACCTCTTGTCTCAATCTACACCCAGATACTGCTGGAGCTCCATTCTGTAAACAGTGTTCTCCTCTAACCCTTTAACGAGGGCCCAATGGCTGTTTTCTTTCAGAAGCTGTCTCGGGTTGAGTTCTAACTCGACAGTGAAGATACTGGTATCATATTAAACGACCTAAGGAATCCAAGGGGACTAAATAACTGCTTAGGCCATATTTTAGCAAGGAAAGAACTTACATTACCATTTCCACCGGGACCCATTGATCTTTGACCTCAAGATATGTGAATGTAAATGGGTTCTGTGGTACCCACGAGTCTTCCCTTTACAGACAAGCCCACCTTATGAAATTCCCATTAATTTTAAGACAGAAGCTACTGATTTTATTTATTTTTTCCTGTTCTATATGAATATTTCTGCATACTGGGGTCCTGAAACAGACAGGAATCACATAAATTGGGTATTACCGAAACGCTGAGACTCTTGGATTCAATGGGTCCAATTGTACTTGTAAATGTAAAATATGCATGTTTACAATCTTCAGGTTCCTAGCTTTCAGATGGTGTACACCACCTCTACTGTTGACCTGCTATCTCCCCCTAAACATCCCTGGTCCCCTGTCCACTGCTGAATTTGTTAAGGGGTTAATAATCAGTCTTCACTAAGCAGGTGGTGACGTCTCTCTAGAGACAACACTGCATTTTGTACACATAAAGGTTGTGGAGGTCCAATTATGTAACGAATTCTGATTATTTTTACTCACTGTGCAGCGGAGACATCATTTCACAAGAAAGCTGTAGAATTTCTCTGATTACAGCGAGTTAGTTGCTGGCCTGTATTTATAACAGAGTTACTGGCTAAACAGAAGGTGTGGTCTATGTTGATTAGAGTGGATTTACATAGGCTCAATGCAAGTTTGTTTCACAAAGCAAAAGTAATTTGTTTAGTTAAGGTTCGACCTATTCAATGTAAATTTTTTCCCTCAACAGAGAGGGATCAAAAAGGCAGACACTTAATTGAATCAGGATTGACTTGATCATATCAACATAAAATAAATCATATTAAAATAAATAAATTTCTTTCTTTTACAAGGTCCCATGTGGTGAAAAACCCTACAGAATACTAAAAACATGTGCAGGCTTTATAGAAAACTCACAAAATGCAACTCTTCCTCCAACTCACACACAAAACTGAAGCAGAATTAGTCAGCCCTCTGAACACGGCCCTACATGTATCATGGGAAATGACTAACATCAAAAGCATCTGGGCCAAACCCTCAATATATTCCACATGTTATCGATCAATCTGTTCCGGGGTTTGGTCTCCAGTTAGTTAAGTGTTATATTGCTTTAACAGATTTTGGATTTTGCGTCACTGTCCAGCCTCTAGTCATTATGTTGCAATCGTCTGCTATTAAATTTGATATCAACCGCTTTGCCAACGCGGCACTTCAAACTGGCAGCTAGGACTCCTGTGTTGGAAGATCACACGCAACCGGCCCATGGGAGAGGATTATGTTTTGGTTGCTCATTACACTGTGTAGTCATTTCTTCATACCATTTGCTTCTTTCCAAAAAATAGAAAAATAAACCGATATCACCAATGGTTTTAGGTTTTCTTTTTATATATCTAAATCCTGGTTTAACAGAAATAACGCGGCTTTGGAGGATTAAAGTCGCCCGCTCAAGTTCCATTCTGACTCTGTATTTTCAGCCCTGGCACAGACTGTTGTGTCAACAGTACATATTCATTGTCAAAATGTTTGGGTCTCAATTTATGAAAGGTAGGCATAAGTCGTGACACTTATGAGTGCAATAAAATATCCCAAGTGCTTTGAAAGGCGGAGTCAGCAGTAAAAGATAGGACACGGCAGCTAAGGTCATTGACTTTGTTTTGAGCAAAACATCGCTGGTGGTCAACAGCAGAAAGAGCAGCAGCAGATTAAGCTGCCAACTCACAACACAGACTCTTGATAGATAGCATGAGATTTAACATTCATTATGTCCCTCATTCTTTTCTTTTTCTCCACAAAAAGGTCAGACGCATAACTCAAGCTCTTAGGATTTGAGAATGGACCGTGTGAGTCATTGCATAGAAATGATGTGCCACCATAATGAAAGGCACCACGCTGCAGCCTACTGTAGCTCTTCATTTAGCCAATCACACAAGAATGCATCGGGCAAGATTTCAGAGATAAAAAAAAACAAAACATGCAGGACCTCAGTGCCATGTCTGGCATGTGATTTAGTATAATTGCCTCTGGTGCCACGTGTGGACGTAGTTTAAACAGCCTCTCAAGCATGTCCATTTATTGCAAAGCATCCTCCATTGAAGAAATGAAAAGTGCGACACATAATATCAAAGTGTTCCCTTGAAATCTAAACCAGCTTAAGGAGCTCTTGTTTTGAAAGCAACATTTCTGTGGCATAAGTCGGTTTTTCAAATACTTTCCTTCTTCCTGGTTTCACTGATGCAATAAAAGAGAGAAATTGTAGCAAGACAAAAGCAGACATACCTAACTGCATGCAACTACATCCCAGGGTGTAACTGAGTCTGCTGACAGCTATTTGATTAGCTAACATACCAAGAATACCACAGTCAGTAAGATCACAGCACTAAAAATTGTACCTCTGTGAACCACTGCCCTATCTAACACCAGTCATCATGTAGTATCTGAGCTCAAATCTGAGGAAAGATTTCCTGGCAGGAATGCATAAATTGGGCCAACACAAAGCTTGAAAACTAGTTTTGTACAATATGTGATGTGAAATGTGCATTACTTGGAGTCTGATCAAAACTGTCTGTAGTTGGAGCATTTGGTCTCTGTGACAGATGACAATGGTTGGACAGCAGATGTCAGCAGTGGGTCAGCAAACACTTTGGTCATCTGATAGACTGGCACTGCTGTGTTCATATCTGATAACTGCCACAGTCCTCCATAATCAAAAGCACAATTGAAATCTTTGTTGTGTTCACAATTCCAATTATCAGTGCTAGTGGGTAGTTCAGGTTTTTTTTAGATGATAAAGATCACAGCAATGAGTTGAATCTAAGCTCTGTTTATGATGAGTTACACATGCTGTTTACTGTATATGCAAGTCATAAATTAGCTTTTATTAAAGTGCAAAAGGGACTTATTTTCCTGATGAGTACCACAGATTGAATAAAAGAACCAGGCTGCTAATTGAATCCAGATCTGCTGTCACGTGTGGAACCAAACAAACACACCCTGTGAGCTGAGAGCAAGTTATTCCAACTTCCTGACTCTTTGTCCATTGCTCACACCCACAAAAGACAACGCCCATGTGAAGCCCTTGCTATAGTGTACACCCAAATGATAGTGATTGTCAAAAATAATGTTACACTTTTTTGAAAGTTTTGACACATTAGTCATCAAGCAAAATCTAGAGTCACATGAACAAGCTTCTGCAACATGATTCATTAGTTTCACTTCAGCAGAATGAACCACAGCATCAAACGGCTCCTTTGCCAGGCCATATTGAATCTGTTACTTTCCAGATCCAGCAAGAGAGGCCAGCATATATTACAGTTATCACATTGTGTGAATACCTCCCATACCCTCCGCATACCATTAGATAATGGTATGCAAGGGGCATGCTTATCTCCTCTACAAGACAGTATGAAAAGAGGGCTGAGAAAACAACCACAGAACAGAAACCAGTGCCAAGAACACAGTCTTACTAGAGCAAAGAGGAGAAATGCTCCCAAAAGCACCACACCTCCCTTTCTAAGTACGTTTGGCTTTAACACATGCACAACTATCTCTACAGGGAACAGGCGAGGCTGAATCTCTGAAAACAGCCCCACCTTGTTGGAATGACTGCAGGTCTGCATAATCTCATTTGGCAAACACTCAGAGATGGCTCTAGAGATTACTGTTCTCACTGACACATATGCACAGTTCAGTTTATTGCCAAACATTGGACTTACCCACCCAAAAAAGTCTGATTTTTGGTGCTGTTCAATAAAATGATCATTGCAACTGCAATGTGCTCTGCACGTCAACAGTGTGACAAATTAAAGGCCAATGACTTGGTACTTAATGCTTAAGTATTTCTTTATATATAGCTTTTAAATTTAACTTTCACCTGTGATGATGAGTCATAATGCCTGTGTTAAACCCAACAGTGTCCTGAATGTACTACAAGCAGTGCTATGACAGTGTTAGTGATACTTCATCTATTTTAACACAGAGATAATTAGATCACAGCCACATCTGAACTGACTCCTCTCACCAGCTTAGTGAAACTATTCCTAAAGAGAGACTGCCTCTAGTCCACATCACAGTCGAGCCTGGGACATGTAACTTTAAGCCATAAACTGTAATCAAATCACCCCAAATAACACTTTAGAAGGAAAGCCAGGGACAATTACAGCATGGGAATGTTCCTTTGGTGTATGAAATACTGCAACAACAATTTAAAGGAGGAACAAAATAGCTGCCATCAAACACCCAACCTAAGACCTCCCACTCTTAAAAGAAAGGTGAGAACCTTGATGTGAGAGCAATTACATCACATGCACGGTGAGAGTAGGAAGTAGGTTAATTGGCACACATTCAAACAAACCTTCAATGAAGTTAGGCCATGTCTTCTCCTCTGGCTCGTCCAATGAATGGTCCCAGTCTCCCTCAGGTGAGGCTCCCTGCACCCTGGCCCCAGGTGCAGCTGTCAAAAGTGCCCGCTCTATGGCAATTTCTTCCAGAACATCCAGGTCCAGTTCCTCTCCTTCCTCATCCAGTTGCACAGGTGGAGGAGGCGACTGCTGTCCAGTTGCATCAGGACTAATAACTTGCTTCACCTCAACTATCTCTTCAACCACTACTATTTTCCTCTTCATGGCTGCCTCGTCTGATTCGGGGCTTGCAGACTCACAGGTGTCCCCCAGGTGAAGCTGGTCAGGCTGGGCAGCTGCGGGTGTGGCAGTGGCAGAGGGTGTGTCCTTCTCCGGGTCCTTCTTCTTCTCTTGCTCTTGATTTAAGGCCTCCGAAACAGCAAGCCTTTTCTCTGTGCTGCGCTCTGCTGCCTGACTGACTGAATGTTGTGCAACTCTGGGAGGCTCCTCTTGCTTGTCGAGGGGGCTGGCCCGCGCCTGAGCTACAGCTGCCTGTGCTGGTGCTGCTGACGCTAATTCTCCGGCTGCGGGTGCTTCCCTCGCAGTGGAGGATGTTTTTGGTTTCGGAACCTCCCGCTTGATTTTTTCTGGAGAGAGCAGTGCTGGCTCCACCTCCCCTTTGTCTGCCGGGGCCTCACAGAGCACAGCTGCTGCCTGCCTGGTTTCCTCACTGCACATTCTTTCAGGAGTCATCTTTGGAGAAACATTCAGTTGTGTCAGTTCAGGGGTCGTGACATGGCTCTCTTTAAATGCCCCAGGCAATGATGTAATGTTAGTGGATGGTATGGCTTCAGGTTTTTTGTTTATGGTGTCTGATGCTGGTGTCTGCTTCTTCCCTTTCCCCTTTTTCTTCCCCTTTGAAGATTCCTCTGCAGCTTTCACTGTGCTTATTAGGGATTTGGTCTCAACTGTGGGTTTCTCAGGCTCTGACGCTGGCACAGGGCTTTTCCCTTCAGGTTTAGGACTTGCTTGTGTGAGCTCCACTTTAGTTATTTTCTGCACCGTCACTGTTTCCACTTTAGTCACAGTGATTTCATCAGATTTCACTTGCTCCTCATGGGGCAATTTAGTGTTTGACTGGTCCGCTGAGAATAATGGTCCATGTGTTATTTTGCTGACACTGCTTCCCTCAACCTTTACTTGTGCATCACCTGGGAGTGCCACTAGGGGCACTGCTGGGATCTGTTCTACTTCAGAAATACTCTGGTCCTTAGGTTGTTCAGGGACTTTCTTTATTTTCTCCTCATCAATCTCTTTTTTAGTCTTGTTTTCCTCAACAGGTCCCTTAGTCTTTTTGCTGGAACACACAATCAGTGGCTCTGAGGTAATCACTGGAGTGGGTTGGAGGGTATTTCCCCCCACCTCCTTAGGGGGCTTGTCTACACACGGTTTTTCCTTTTCAAACTTTGAGTCAGGAGGTCCCTCTGCATTGATACTCCTGGATATCTCAATTTGAGACTTCTTTTTCTTCCTTTTTGATTTAGAGCTCCCCTCAACCACTTGTTTGGTTTCTGTAACCACCTCCAGGGTGGAAACATTTTCACTGATCTTAGGTGAATCTTTTTGTGCTAACATGACGCCCTGTACTGACACTTTAGGAGCCTCTTCTTGCACTATTTTTTCATCTTTCTTGACATTTGGAAACACCTTTACATCAGTTTTCTCCTGTTTTATAACCTTCTCTGTTACTGTAGCTTTTCCCATAACAGGTTTTGCATCTTCAGAAGTAGCCATAGTGGCTGAGAAAGTTGTTGTACTAATGGTAGTTTTAACTTCAAGTACTGAAGACTCTGGTGTAGTTTTCTGTAGTGTTTCGACCGTTTTGGGCTTTGCAGAGATATTATCTGAGGTCACTTTAGCACCAATGGGCTCCTGAGTCACTGTAACTTCAGATATCTCCTTTACTACATCAGTGGACATTTCTGACTCGCTGGTGGTGGTACTGTCACGTGGGGGTTGGGTGGTCTCCTGAGTGACAGTTACTTTGGCAGTTTTCTTGGCCTTCTGAAAATCTATTTTGGATTCAACCGAGATATTCATTTCTGCAGGTTTTGTTGATTCCTCATTAACCTTTGCTCCCTTAAGCTTCTCTCCTTTGTTATCTTTATTCACAGGTTTTATGATGACAGGGGTGGCAGTGGCACTGTCGGTAAGAAGTTTAGGGGTTTCCTGAGGAGCAGCCATTGTGATAACTGCTTCGGCTTTTATGTCATCAGTTGCTGTATCAGCTGTAGCTTTGACCTGTGCAGATTTTATTGGATCCACAGTGACTTTTTTTGTTTCTTCTTCCTTTACTTCTATGGCAGGTTTTGTGATGACAGGGATGGCGGTGGCAGTGTCAGTAAGGGGTTTGGAAGTCTCCTGAGGAGCAGCCATTGTGATAACTGCCTGGGCTTCCATGTTATCGGCTTCTGTTTCAGCTGTAGCCTTGACCTCTGCAGATTTAACTGGATCCACATTCACTTTTTTTGTCTTCTTTTCCTTGGTCTCTTTATTGCCAGGTTTTATGGTGACAGGGGTGGCAGTGGCAGTTTCCTGAGCAGCACCTATTGTGTGGACTGCTTGAGGATTGATGTTATCATTTGGCATTTCAGCTGTAGCCTTGAGCTCTGCAGGTTTAACTGGATCAACAATAATCTTTGTCTTCTCTTCCTTAATATCTTTTTTGACTGGTTTTGTGATGACAGGGGTGGCAGTAGGGAGAGTGGAGGTTTCCTGAGCAGCAGACATTGTTAAAACTGCTTGAGGATTTTTGTTATCTTTTGCCATTGCAGCTGTAGCCTTAGCCTCTGTAGATTTAACTGGATCCCCCATCTTCTTTTTTGTCTTCTCTTTCTTAGTATCTTTAGTGACGGGAGCAGCAGTGTCAATGCAAGTATCAACACTGGAGGTTTCCTGAGCAGCAGCCATTGTATTAACTTCTTCAGGTTTTACTTTATTATGAGCTGATTCAGCTGTAGCCTTGACCCCTGCAGACTTAACTGGATCCACAATCACTTTTTTTGCCTCCTCTTTCTTGCTATCTTTATTGACAGGTGGAGCAGTGGCAGTGTTAGCAAAGAATTTGGAAGTTTCCTGAGAAGCAGTCATTGTAATAACTGCTTGGGGATTCACTTTATCATTTGCCTTTTCAGCTGTGGCCATAATCCCTGCATCACAGACAGTGATGGCAGTGTCATTAAGGAGCTTGGGAGTTTCTTGACGAGCAGCCATTGGATTTGCTTTATCATTTGCTGTAACAACTTCAGCCTTGACCTCCTCTGATGTAAATGTATCCACAATTACCTTCTTTGTCTTCCCCTCTTTGACCTCTTTATCTGGAAGCATTGTGATGGCTGACTTGCTTGTTACCATTTCACTAGGCTTCATGCAGGCTTTTTCATCAGCAATCTTGAGCTTCTCTTTATTTGTTTTGGGAGTAGAGGGTTCAGCTGGAATCTTTGATGTTGCAGCACCTGCAGACTCAGCTGCAGCAGCCCCGGTTAATGGTAGGGCTGCTTTGGAGAACACTGATGTTAGACTGGTCTGTGGAGCATCCTGTTTGAAAGGTGATCTCTGACTCTGGACAGACATTGGTGCCGTCTCCCTTTGGACCTCAGACACCTTTTCCTGTGATGTTGCTACTGGCTTCTCGCTGCTCACACCAGGCTGCTGACGAGAGACTCTCTTTACCCTGCTCTCCTCCATCATCGTTGCTTCATTTCTGTATCCCCCCCTAAACTGAGGCTGAGGCTTGTCCTCCACTTCCCATGATGCTTTTGGCCTGACTGCTTCTGCAGCCATTGGGCGACCCCTAAACCTGGGGGTCCTATCAGAGTAGCTCTCTTTTTCTCCGGGACCCATCATCTTATGGCGGTAGCCTTGACGCTCAGCCAGAGAATCTTGGCTCTCTATTTCACCCCTCCGTCCTGGTTTAGGAACATAAGATGTAGGACCTTCCACAGATTGGACCCGTGCAGCCCGGTGGGCAACGGCCAGGGTGGCTGCTGGCTTCCTGACCCTCTGCAGGGATGCGGGAATAATCTCAGGGGGCAGGCGGAGGTAGTCACGCAGGTAAACAATGCCCTCGTTGGTCAGGTACCAGTAGAAATGTCTCCAGGCAAATGTCTCCTTCACATAGCCCCGAGACTTAAGAGACCCCATGGCACGGATTACTTGTAGGTTTCTCACACTTTCTATCTCAGGGTGCTTGGTCTGGGGCCTCTTGTCCTTCTTGGCCACCATGACACCATCTCTAAACAGGACCTCATAGATGGCCCTCAGTTCCCGCACGGGCATCAGCATTCCAGCAACCATTGTGCTTTATGTCAGTATACTCTCAAAGTAAAACTGAAAATCACAACATAAAAGGAAGATAAATAAGACAATCTCACGCCTTGTTGTGCGAAAGAATCCAGTGGCAAAACCGGCTGTCACGTGTTTCTCAATTCAATAAGAAAAAAATAAAAGAAGAAATCCTTGTCAGCTTACTTTCTTTTCCTCGTTGTCTTGCTGATCCTTTGGATATCGTGAAGAAAAAGTATATTCCTCTGTGAAATCAGACTTTAACAAAGTCAAAAGTGTTCTGTCCCCCCACTTAGATTCAGCGTGGCTGGGAATGAACAGTCTCCGTTCTGCCGAGATGGCAATGACAGAATGGAAGAGAGGGAGCGTGTGTGAGAGAGTGTGAGAGAGAGAGAGTGAGGCACACTTCTCAGTCCGGCTCCTCCTACCTTCTCTCCTCTATTCCTCAGGAAAAAACTGGCATGGAAAAAAATCCTCACTAAAGTAAATAGTACAGCAGGAAGTAGGAAGCAAAGAAAACAAAGCAGTAACTTGATAAAAATGAAGAAAGCGCAAAATCAAATAAATGGAGCAACACACCTACGGAGTGTGTTTGAGCACATGTTCTGTAGCTCTGAGACTTTTACGGAGACGCCCACCCACAAACGATAGCACACGCCTCCCTATGTATGTACACACACACCTCTAAACACACACTGGCAAACACACACCCTATGGCATGTCACACACACACACTGTCTCAGCAAATGAGCTGCTCTAAACAGGGATTAGTGTAGAAGAAAGAAAGTCAACCAGTTGGCATACATCTATCTCGCCCTGGGCATCGACTGCATGTAGGTTATCTAGTGCAAGGTGTCTCGTTTTACGTGTCCCCGATCAGGTATCACTGAGGAGCTTTTACTCTACACACAAGGTGTGGCTTTCAGATCTTATGTCACACAGTCTGTTTTAATGTGTAAAGCAAAGCTGACATTTAAAGAGAAAATACATATACCCCGATTAATGTATTTCGGTCTATAGGATCATAAATTACATGAAAGGACAAAGTACATACCCCACGTTAATTTAGTCTCACACAGAGAGATTTTAAGTTAATTTCTATTCATGTCTGTGTTTTTTCAAATCACCAAATAAAGGAAATGACATAGAGTAATTTCCATTTGCACCTCATTAAAATGATGCAACAGGCTGTAAAGTGCTCTAAAGTTGTGCTGCTGCTTCAGACACCTAACAGTCGGGCTCTGTGCCTCTATTTAGCTGGGAAACAAGAATCTGTCTTGCACAACTATATAAAGAACTGCGCATTATAGCTAACCTTTTCAGCACTCCCAGGAACATGATATCAGATTTCTATCCCTAGATCACTTCCCTCTTCTGTACATCTGTCTCCAGTCCGTCTCTGTGTGTCAGTGAGAGTGTCTTCACAGCCAGCCAAGCCAAACTGGAAGAAAAAGTGACCACTGGAGTACATGCTCACTCATCCCATTGAAAAAGAAAAGGAGATACTGAAGAGCACACTGGAACACTGCAGTCCTGTTGCGAAATTCCACTGGCGATGAAATGATGCATTCCGCCTGCTGTTTGAAACCACACACACACACACTATTACACATCCAAACACTGGCGGGAAACTGTTTTCATTTTATTTGCCATAGCAACAGTCAAATGAAGTGAGCCAGTTCTGAGTAAGCCACATATCCGCTTTCAGGGCTGCAGTGGCCCAGCAGACCATAAATCTGTTGTCCTGGACAGCTGGACTACACTGTCATTTATCAGCCCCCTAATTGCAAAGACAGTGCGAGGTGAGACAGGCCATTAGCAAGTTGTCAAGCTTTTTCATCAGCAGTCAAGAAATTTCAAAATCATCATAAAGATTCACATGTCAAAAATAGTTTTTGTGAACATTACTTATGTCTTCACTAATGCTGTCATGAAAACAATTCCTGTCACACAAATATCTTGTCAGGCTTGGAGGTGATGGCTCCAGGCCAAATGTGTACTCCACCTATAGCAGATATGCTGTAAAACACTCCTTGTGATGTTATATTATCTTAAGCGAGGTTAATGATTCAGACTGACAGCGCTGAGGGGTTTTCATGGGAAGAACAAACAGATTCACTGTACAAAGGAGGCATTCCTGTGTATTACGAAACTATAGTTTTATCACGGACATGCTGCAGTTTGCCTGACAATGAAACACAGGCGGTGCTGATGGCAGCTGGTTACAGCTTGCTGTGTATGTGCATGTGGGCATCAGCAAGTTGGGCTTCAGTGAGTGTATCGAGTCACATGAAGATGATTCTGAAGTATTACTCATTATGAGAAGGCATTTTGTGGTACACAGCCGAATTTATAGCTGGGAGTTAAACATGCAACATGTAATTTTCTGGTCACTCAATCAAAACAATAACAGAACACAGCATTGTCGTCATTGCAGTTTCTCCCAGTTAGAATTCCTTCAGTGTTCATTGTTCGGGAGGTCTTTGATGGTAGCCAATTATTTGAGATTTCCTCCTCTTCGAAGCAAACAGACCTGCTGAATACAACTATTAAAAACACGGATTAAATACAGTAAAAAGGAGTAAAAATCAGTGTTTCTCTGACACAGTTTGGCACATCGGCTGAGGGGCTAGAGCTGATGTTTCTCCAAAAACTTCAGATTCCAGACGTTCAGGAAGTTTTTACCAGGAGCCGGCTTATCCACAGAGCTCTTCCGCTCGAAGCCAAAGGAACCCACTGAATTTAACTGATAAAGACACTGAGTAAAGCAGTTTCACCTTAAAAATCAGTAGTTCAGCACTGCTAGCCAAACTGCTGCTGTTAACATTAATTTAAAATGGAATAAAAAGCCAATTTCTAACAATTTCTAGCACACAACCTCAATATCCACACATGCTGAAAAAAGAATAAGATGCCATTAGCAGGCCATGGACACAGATTAAAATTAAAGACGTTCTTGAATATTGTTGGAAACATTTGGAATAATGTAAGTACCCAATTCAAATGTATGAATATACATAGGTCTGGCCTTTTTAGACATTTTAACATGGATATTTTCTATATTACACTTTTAAGAGGTCCTGTTAAATAACATATGAGGGATTTATCCAAACAGAAAAAATCAATACATTGTAAATCAGCTCCAATGATCCACCAGTTAACTATGTGTTAAATTTCAAGCCTGGAGCTTTCTCATTTGGGGTAATTGGCATCACCATGCATGGTGCTTTGCTCTCCTGGCCGCATATCACTGTGATTTCATGCACTGTTTATGCACAAAGTGCTCAGTGAACTTCAAACTCCTCACAGTGACCCTTATTCTGGCTTGAGGCCCAGTCCCTTCAGTCATCCAAATACTAAATATGCCCACTTCGAGAGAAAAACTGTATCACCCAGCCTGATGAACTACTGGCTATGAACACACTGAACTTTACAGGGACTTGGTGGTTACAATAGCTGTGCGCAGCTTTGAGATGGCATTAGCAACATAATAAATGATCAGGAATAGACTCTCAGACAGGAACGGGACTTACGCTCACTATAGAACTAATGGTGTCTAATTACATTCAGTCTATAAACAGACAGTGCAGCAGCAGACAGCTGCAAATAGAAACATGATTTGATTGATTGAAGCAGATAAAGAAATAATAAGACTTTGGGGAAGAGTATCTGAATAGTTTCCTGGTTAGGAGTCCACTTCTGCTTCAAAGTTTCAGACCACCACAAGTCCAAGAATAGACATGTCATCGCCAACTGATGGTGGCTGGCGACCGGCCCACTGTAAAGGCCTGCTGCTCAGGAGTGTTTGGTCTTGCACACGTGCCCTCAATTCTGATATCAGACCCAAGCCACTCTAGCCACTTCCAGGGAAAGCAAAGGTCAGCAGAGCATTTCTTACCAACTAATGTATGTGCTTACATTACAGGAGGTCAAGTCGAACCTATGGTGAAACTAAAGTTAGAATGATGGACCCTCCTATGCAAGACAAATGTCATTCTAATGTACAGGGTAGCTTCATACATGACTCAAGTTCTTCAGGCTTATAGTTTAGTTACATCGAGCTTTCAAAGCAGGAACAAATGCAATAAGTCTCTGCCATCTGTCAGCCACTGATGACTCACAGAGGCTTTCTAGCCGAGCAGTAGTAATTGGAACTAATTCTCATACATGCTGCCCTGACACATTTAAAAAGTACAACATGGAACCTCTTGTGAAAACGTGTGGAGTTGATTAACAGATGCAGATAGTGACTTTTTCATCTCTATTGGAAGTAATGATTTGGGCCACCCAAATCATGACTACGGTACTTGTGACAAATGTCATTTCAGGAGCTCGTCCCGGGCTGGGTATAGTTAGGGGAGGGACAGCTGTGCCCCCTGACAGAGCTGACACATGTCAGAGCACAAACACCTCTGACCCAGGAACCTGCTAAACTTAGAGGCTGTAGTAAACAGCTTTATATGGAGGCGGGAGGTTGTCACCACAGTAATTACAGGCTTTCCCAACAATTAATTTTAATGGATTAATTAACTGATGCTTTACTAATTATAAAGCAGTCAATTTAATTATAGTAGTGCAATTCAAAAACATACATAAAACTAGAATTACCCCCTTGTGGTTGTGAGTCTCCTCCAACCAGCTAAGTTGCAGTTTATTGTTTGTCCAGAATGCGTCTTGACGATATGCTGGCCTGTTGGGCGGTTGGTTGCTCAACCACTTTTGGTCCAAACTGGATGGACTTTGTACGGAGAATTAAGCCTACTGACTTTGTTGATCCCCTTGGTGCTTCTAAAAGTCAAGGATGCTTCACTGATTGGACAGGTCTTTCTGAGTCGCGTCCTACAGAGCTCTACAATATTAAAACCAATGCCCAATATGGGCATGCTAACATGCTAAACTAAGATAATTACTCTAGCAAACATCAGAATAAATATCAGCAGCTTGTCACCGTGAGCGTATTATGTACATAAAATATGAGTACAGTTTGGGCAAAATCAGTGTCACAGTTGGAGCAGTTTCAGTGGCACAAAGCCATGTCCGGTGGCAGTTGACAAAAGTTCCAATAGTGCAAGAACAGGCACTTGTGGCAGTGGGTGGGAATGACAGAGAGACTATTCTCCCAATGAAGTCACTTTAGCATCACAATGATTCTGAAGCTGTTATTGTTTGGCTAAAATAGTTCCATAGTGTCGCCATGTCCCGAAGATTTTTCTCATGTGATTTTCACATGACAATTCCACACTGTTGTCCAGGGCCTAACTACTCACGGTGTCACATATGATACAGATTGTAAAGCCCTCTGGGGCCACTTCATGATTTGGGGCTATATATATAAACATGACTTGTTGACTTGACAATTGTAACATGCTGATTGACTGCATGTGAGGCATTATTCCTGTCCTCAGACAACCTTGACTGATATTTGTATCGCATGACAGCACGAACAACAGTGTCTATAAGTGCTTATACAGTCGGAGAAAGTAGCCTTTGAAATGGAAGAAGGATGAATCTGCGGGGATTAACCCCTGGCACTGACTGCTCCCTGGCCACTCCGGCTGTAATTGGGCTGATCTAGTGGGGTTAAACATTGATGACTTGCAGGGAACAGTGAGTACCATGCTTTGAGGGGTAGCCAGTACAAAAAAAACTGTATATACTGTCCCGCCAAACACAAACCCACAGAAGTGTGTTTAACCACAGAATAGCTTTAGACAAAGAAGCACTGTGCTCAGAAGGAGGCTGAGAGGTGTCTTTGGCATTCCTCACACTGCTGCTAAAATAAATAATCAACTGTTCTTGGATGACTGAGGTAAAAAAAAAGGGGCAAATTACACTAGAAGGAGGAGAATTCTATGCTGTGTTCAGATGAGGGGCAAGAACAATAGACAAGGTCTGAAATCAATCAGGATACTATAGAAGCCGTTATTGTTGCTTTGCCAACACAAACTTTCCTTTCCCTATAAATATCTTTGGAGTTATATAAGGCTTATTAAAAGCAACGGCGGAGTAAGAAACCTTTGTGTAAAAGGGAAACAAAATGTCAGGAAAGAGTAATTTTTGGGGTAAGAAATATAAAACTTTACTGACGTCACAAGTAGAATAGCCTACTGTGTGAGAAGAGGGAAAAAATCCAACTCTTGGCTTTTGTCTCACCAGTATACACATAAATGCACATGGAAAATCTATAAAGTGATGTGTGTTTGAGGTAAAAAAAATGACAGGCCGTGCTTGTGTTCTCGACTCCACGAGTCACGGATCACACTGACTTCTCCTTTTCCAGAGTGGAAAGAGATGAAGTCACAGATTATGCCTCCCTACACCCTCTTTACCGACCAAAAATAAGCAGGAGCACCCAAAAGGACTGCCAAGTCCCTTTCATTCTCCCTCACTCTCTCTCCAGTAAGCTGTCTGCCATGAGAGTGGTGGGGTCTAGAGGTGTCCAGCATTACGACGCCCCCTGCAGCCTCACACACTTGGACAGGAGCCCTCCCACGACAGGGTAAATGAGGACGAACTGAAAGAAGGAGCAGTAATGTGACAAATCTGCCATGGCTACCACTAGGAACAGCATCAGTGGTGGATAATAATAGTTAAGGTTCCCTATGATTGATGCAGAATATGCCAAAGCATTCCTCACATTTTGTATCTATTATCCAGAAAGGGCTGAATATAAATTCTTCCTTCTTCCACCTCAGAATGTTTCTTTCCATTGTGACCAAAGTAACAGAAATCTTTTGGTGGGAAATCTGCAGCTACAAGAACGCTCTGTGTTGTAAACAAGTTCCAGCAGTGAGGTCTGGACAGAAAATTCAAACCAGCCCTCTCTTGACTCGCTTGTTCTTTCTATTAGAGCCGTACGCCAGCTCAGCTAAACAGCAGCCAGGACTCAGAATCAGCATGCAAGAGATGTATTACACCATTTAAGAGTTAGAAAAGGCTTAACTGTTGTTGCATAAGACAGGTCTGCGATATGTGCAACTCCCCATTTAACTCCTGAGATTCCAAAGCTTGAAAAATGAGTTGCTGTCTGTATGTGGCAAAACTACGGCTGGGAGATGAAATGAAATTTATTTTTAAGAGGATTGAGAAAGCAAGACAAATCGACAATGACTATTTTTGCCCTATTCCATTACATAATTGTGCTCATGTTTTGAAGATTTTCAGTTCACACACTGTACCTTTAAATTGAGGCACTTTCATCCATTTTTGCTCAAATATTGACTGAAATACAGTGAACATGAGTTTATTAAAATGTTATATGTTTAGGATTACACAGCAACGTATTTGGTCATTTTATTTTAGTCCAGTTTATTATTTGAATTATTTTAAAATAATAAAAAAATATAATAATTAAATATAGTACTTTTTAGTAGGTTCTGTAAATGCAATTACATTACAATATAGTTGTTCTTATATTTTGATCTAATACATTTTTTCCTTATTTTTTTTATTCATTATTTATTTAAATATATATTTGTATTTTTTAAATTAGTTTTTCAGCTGTATTATATTCAAAGTTGTATTCCATTTTATTGTATAAAGAAAAAAAAATATATATATATATATAATAAACGATTTCAAAGTAAATGAGCAATCTTGTTAAATATATTGACCAAAATAACAGCCATTATGTTTTTGGCCATAATCAAGCAGCACTAGGCCACACCTCTCTATGACATAAACTTCATCCAACCAGTGCTGGCATCCAATCACTCTCTGCACGCTGCGCTGTTGTCCTGCATCATATTCTGATCAATCTATGTTTCTTGCTTACCTTTCTTCGGGCTGAGCCAGAAGCGATCTCCGAGAGGATCTCCTCTGTCCATGCTGCTCTGATCTAACATATCGCACAGAGAACTCAATGGCTCCAATCAAAACACAACACCTTCTGTCTGCCTTCACCACACCGCTACCCCTTCTATTGAGACCCACTGGCCATCCGGCAGAGCAACATGGCACGCAAGACGGGTCTAAGAGAGAGACGGAATGGGAGTGGAGGGGTACAGTCAGGGTAGGGAGGGTGTTTGTGAGAAAAGAACAAGGGAATCTTTTCATCTGTCGCCCATAAATGCAAAAGGAACATCTACACCATAAATCTGAGGGCCTTGCCAGGGTGGACACATCCTCTCTGCTGCCCCGGATACCCTGCTCCATGTCCCATACATCCCGAAGGCGCCCACGCTTTATTCCAGCAACAACTGGGACATACACACTGGGCGCCTTGTTCGAGAAACCTCACAAATTACACCCACAGAGATAAGATGAAGGGTGGACACAGGAAAAAAGGGAGAACAAGAAAACTGGACATAGAAAGACAGAAGACAAAGAACTAAGAGGCGGTCTGCAAAAGGCACTACCAAGGCTTCCAGAAGAAAGCCAACAACAACTCCAGCTTTGTCTCTTGCTTACTTATTCCTTGTTTTACAGGGAGCAATTAAGCTTTTTGTAAGTCGTTAAAGAAGTGTGAGTTAATCTTAGAACTGGTGACAAAAAAGAACAGTCCCACCATGTAAGAGTCCAGGACAAGCTGCTGGTGTAACCGTGCATGTGTTTCAAGCACTGAGAGACCACAGGTAACAGCTAATACCGCTGAGTCTTTATCACTGCTGGCTTGTTTCCAGTGAGTGCAGTTGACCCTGAAGGGTACGACGGCGAGATAAGGCGAACACTAAGCTTTACAGGTCTACACTGCAGCACTTTGTTCACACTAATTTGTGGGGCGCTGAACCTGTTCAAACATAATCCTCCTTTCAACACATTCTGACGGGAATGTCAAAAAGACAGTGCAGCCCATTCCTCAAAACTTGACTGAAGGAGTCTCGACATACAAGACAAGATAATGAAGTGAGGATTTTCCATACGTGATGTTTTAAAAGAAATGCTCACACCTTTTAATGTTTTCAGTGTGCATATGGTCATGCAAGTGTTGTATTAAGAAATAGTTATTGGTTGCTGCTATAATTACTTCTTTCCATAACATTTGAGACCAATGCCAATGAGACAATAGATAAGTATAATATGAAGTATACTATAATTATTTAATATATATATATATATATACATAATACATGTGTAAAAAAATACAAGTTAAGACTAAAACTTGATAAAATAGAAAAAAACTAAGAAATAAAATCAATAATAATGTTAATAAATAATAGATCAAATCTTATCAAATTGGTTAAAATGTCAAACCCTAAATACAACAAAGTAAGTGAATAAAATAAGACTGTAAATTATCTTTGCACAGACTGAAGACTGGTTTCCCACTTAGAACACATTACACCCACATTAGAAACAAATTCTTCCATTCCTGGGCATTAATCAGGACAAAAAATGACTTTTTCAATGTACATACAGGCATGTGAGTGTAATATGAAGACCACAGTGAGAAATGTGACCCATACTTTAAAAAACAGTGACTTGAAGTCATGCTTAAATAAAAGGTGACCCTCACAAAATGGAGCTCCAGTGGCTGGTGAGGAGGGTATAAAATGGCTGTATAGTGAGCAACAGGTCTGGCAGTGCCAGCGCAGACCAGCCTGTCTGTGCCACACACACACACACATACACACACACAAACACACACACTTGTGCCATGCTCATTCATTCCTCTTTAAACTGCATGAACAAGAACAATAGAGGAAGTGACTATGAAAACATGTCCCAAACAGTGTAACAAAGTCACGTTTTAGGAATAAAAAAATAAAAAAAAGAATATTTGTACGATGAGTCAGCGTCTGCAAACCACTCATGGGTGTGGCCATGCTGGGCTTTGGTTGCTGTAGCAACGCAGCCCACAGGTTAGGCAAATACCATGTGTCCGTCCACGGTTGAGGTCTCGGGAACGTGGGCTCGCTGCTGCTGCCACGGGCAACCAGCTATCAAACAACACAACTTGACACAGGATCCAGAGTCTGGCTTTCCTGACTTGCTGCCACAATGTGCGGATTTGCATTGTAACCTGAAGAGGCTGAGCTTTATTTTTAGATAGGCATCCTGACAATCAGCATCTAATAGCACGCGCTCGCACACAATACAGGTGACTCCACACACACACACACACATACGCTCCCACACACACGGACAGGTGATTTATTACCCTCACTCCCATAAAACTCCTCCATCTGGAGAGAATGAATCAGTTGCATTCTTTCTGTCCTCAGAGTAGAGAGAAAAAAATGACTGCATGAGCTGCTCCTTTCACAAAAGACAGACTTGCAGTAAACTTACTTAGTGTGTTTGTGGCTGAGGAAAGAAAAGGGCTATTCTCCCACAGCTTCAGAGTCTAGTTACAGACAGCAGTGACTCACCATCATTATAATCTGAAACTTTCAGAAAGTGGCGTCTCACTGAGCTGCACCGCCCACCAGAGGGCTCTTGAAGGAAATAAACACAGCAAATCATGCTGCTGCTCTTTTGATTGTATTTATGAAAGTTATTTATTTGCAGGAAAGTACCAGAACTTTGCCTCAAACTGCACCCGCCAATCTGTTTTTATGATGCATAAAAACAAGACCTGACTTCCTGAAACCCTGTCGTTCCATGTGCTCAGAGGCGAGGACAGAGCGCTGCCCCTGCTGCTAAACAGACAGGTATGAAATCAACCAGATCCAGATCAGCCTGCACAGAGAAACCAATGTGCCCTACAACAATCCCTGTGCAGAAATAACACTTGATAAGTCGTAAACACATTCCATTCCAACTGTTGTGTACTCCACGCATGAGCCCAAACAATTCACGGTCTACTGATTTTTTTATGATATTGCACTATTACACACCCAGATTTTCTCGTGACGGGGTTTGTATGATTACGAAAACATTTGCATTGCAATTCATATTACTTTTTTATGAAATGTGACGGGCAAGGTTTTTTTAACATGCTGCTAACACGTGATGGCAGCCGTTTCCAAAAAAGTTGGAACGATGTGAGACTTGTAATAAAAAACAGAATGCAATGATTTCAAAACCCTTTCTGACCTACATCCAATTGAATGCAGTACAAGGACAATAGATTTAATGTTCACCTGGGAATCTGTTGTGTTTTGTAAATATAGACACTGATTTTTATGTGTTCCCTTTTTATTATGTTTTATAGATCCCAACATTTAGCTAAATCATGATGCACCATCACAGTTTTTCATCGCTCTAAAATGGTTACTTTTAGGCACTAAAACCACTATCTTAAGGTTAGAGAAAAAGAACAGGGTTAGGCTTAAACAACGGGACATGAACACCAGTTTACTGTTTGAAAGACTAAATCCATCCACAAACCTTCCCCATATATTTGACTTTTAATATTACGATGCTTAGACGATGCTAGAATTTCCCAGTGTGTTACTTTTTGTAAGAAAGTCATTATTGGCGTATATGTAAACTTTAATGTTTGTGGTGATTTTGAAATGGTGTTAGTCGTTTATTTTCATGTATTTAATTTATTTAATTTTAAATGGTCAATAATTGACTTAATTTTGCCATTTATTTCATTTTAATTATTTTTTAAGTTTCTCAGGTTTACATCTAAAATTGGTCGACAGTAATGCATTATATGTGTTATGGGGTAAAATATTCTTTATTTATATTTAAAGTTAAGAAAACAGTCTTCAAAGTAACGTTGCATGATCATATTAGTGCACAATTAACATAGAAAATGACCACTCAAGAAATTCACTTTATCGACTGCCATGTCAGTACTGTGTGATTTTCTTTCTTTTTTTTCCTCTAAAATCTGCATTGGCCTTAACAATCCCATATCGGTCAGGCTCTACTTTCACGCACTTCAGGAATGCCCACAATCACAGCCCCTCTGCAGCAGAGTATAATTACTGGAGTATAAAAAACACTACAAAATGTACCCAACATGTCCCTTCATGCAACAGTGTGACTAAAATATGCACAGCCTGGCACCTATGTAACAAAACAGCTTCTGTGGCTTGATAGTGAGTCTGTGCTTGCGACACCACATTAACAACCAGAGATCATTTCTCCCACAGGTACAGAGCCTCACACTGTGGGTGGAGTGAGACATTTAAACTGATTATATTAATTATGCCTATAGGGTTGTTGATTTTAGACGTAGCATTGTCAGTGAGGCTGGAAAGAGTCCAGGGCATGAAGGCTGGGAAATAATACACCACACCCCGAGCTGCACAGCTGCTGGATTAACAAAGTATCAGATGCTCCCTGTTAAGGTGCATGATCAAAGAACATCACAATAGATGCTACAATACACACCTAAACTAAGCACATGATTGGGTTTCATTTTGACTGAAACATGTATACTATACAGCTAATCGTGTTTAATACAGGCTTTTAATGTGGCGGGTCACACCCACATTAAGTGTCCTCAGTGCTGCAGGAGATGGCATTTTGCTTTCCTCTCTGCTTGTTCCTTTCAGCACGGCTGGACTGGCTCCACATCCTGTTTTTCCACTGTGACACCTACGACTAAAACTCCTGCCTTACAGAGAGAAAAACAGTCCAAACAATAGGCGGCTTCCCGTTCCAAGCTGTAATAAAACCCAGTGAGCGGGAGCTGCTCCAACACTGAACAATACAGTGGAGTCATTTACCACTACTGGCACAAAAAGAAGGCCCAAAGAACTGCTATATGAAAGCCCACAGAGGTACCCGTCATGGAGAGAGTGTATTAACAGTTTGTCCTTGAGGGCGTGTGGCCCGTGTGGGGACAAAGCAGCACGGTGACTACAGCCAACAGCCTATCAGGTTACTGACAACTCTGAGAATTGCTTTATGTTCTTCAGAGCCCGACTGAAATGGGGTTTTATAGACCGATACAGACAATGATTTCAGATGGGGAAAATTCCCTTAATACTGATGTGGTAACCGATACAGTTCATCTTTGAGCTGAAATGAAAAAGACCTTTTCTCTTTGGATTTTGCACCAGTCTGAACATGCAAAGCTAAAGGATGCATTCCAAAAATAACTTATATCAAAGAATATTTAACATCATTATACATTATACATACAGTGTATTGCATTGTTAACCAATTCTAGAAAGGAAAACTGAAAAATAGAAATAGAAAAAAAAAAACTTAATAAAAATCAGTACTATATGTTCAGTCAAATGCCGATCATGTGAATAAAGAATAAATAAAAATAAAATAAAAAGTCTTGTACATTCAGCATCAGTAAATTGCTGACATTTAAATCAATAATTAAAAATAAAATAAATAACTAAATAATACTGTGTGTTCAGTATCAATTAATTGGTGACTGTTAGAATAAGGAATAAATAAAATAAATAGCTATATGACATGATTTCTAGATCTACAAAAGCACTGCTTTTTGCATAATATGTTCTATAAAAAAGTTGTGGTTTGAAAACATGTACCAATCAATACCAATACTGGCAGATACTGGCTGAACAAACAAACAGCCTGACTAATGTTTTTTCAACCTCTCATGCTACAGGCTTGAATCCATGAAATATTGTAATAAAAGCCGTGTGCCCATTGTGTTGCTGCTGCACATGTGCAAACACACAGCATAAAATGTTATCAACAGTACACTCTTGTGGCAAAACTGAAGCTTACCAGTGAACTCTCCTTACCTCAAATACCTCTGCTCCAGGGGAATTAGAGTATCAAATGAATTTAAATGCTGCACTTTCTTTGTAGTGAAAAGCAAACCAGTTGCATCATCTTAACAATCATCTACCTCGCTTTGTAAAGAGCACTCATGTGACAAGGTGTCTGAAAGAGTAATTATTCACCCTCAGGTGAAATCTGAACCAGCGTGCAGTGCAGAGAGATATCTGTGTATTCACATGGTCACCACTTGTTCCAAATACCTCCCGTAAGAAGTCCTGATGTGTGTAAACACAAGTTGCTACTGTACTGAGATTTGCCGACCACACACACACACATGGACGTTCTTGGCATTTTTGCTTTATGAGTAAAGTTCAGAGTAACTGAGCTAGCATTGTTTGCCCCCACCCAACCCTTCAATCACACGCCCGCCCATTCCTTTCAGCAGCGTTTGATGACATTTCTCCTCTTATCAACCATTTTCACTCCACATCCACAGCACAGAACACACAAACACAAGCAGTCATCCGTTCCGGGACACACCTTGAGTTGAGACCTGCTCTATTATGGGGGCCAAGCTACACCCAGGTGTTACCTCCTCTCCACTGGAGTATCAAACGGGGTGGAAGAGGTTCCAGATGTACCTCAGAGGAAAATGATGACCTATGAGGGCAGGTCTTGACCCCACCCACGGATTCATGAGAACTCTTCCAGCACAGACAGAAAACATGTGCCGATGGGTTTAAAAAATCTATCACTGGGCTATGAAAGCAGCCATGCCATTTAGACAATGTGACACTGTGACAGATTTGTTTTCAAGTTCAGACATCAAACAACAAACTCTTTCATAAAGGCTTGATTTCATGCAGTACTTATTGGTTCAGATGTTCTGGATCATCCTCAGACAACAATGAAACCACAGAAGAAGAGGCACTCACCTGAAAGACAGAGAGAGAGACAAAGTATTAGTACAATCAGAGCAAAAATATAAGAAAGCTACATTATATAAGGCAATATAAAGACATCAGTCAGACTTTAATCCACAGGGTTCAACAACAAACCAAAGAGAAACTGGGATTCCAAGTATTTTTCACAGACTTTTTTTTACAGACGTCAAATTGGAGCATTTATCTCCACATGCTGGAACACTCTGGTTTTAATAGCTGTCCGACAAAGTTACACATTTATCATCAGGTCGGAACCTTCGGGTAGGTTTATGTCTGCTGAATTTGTCTTTGCACAAAAGAAAGAGGAGATCTTCATCTTGTAAATCATGTTACATGGAGGATTAAGCAAGGAAAAAAATCACTGGATGTGAACAACATGTCCAGGAGGCTCACTCACAGTAACGGGATAATATCACCATCTACTGGACAAAAAGAACTCAAGCAAGTGCAAGTGCCAAGGGTGTCCCAATGTGTTCTCACATGGCCGGACTAGTAAAACCAATACATGGCCTATAGATAGATACATTCACACTTTCTTTAAGTGTGAAAAAAGCATTCCTAATAATGGTGAACAAAGTACACAACTCCACTACCTGATAGTAGTAGTATAGATACTCCTGGTCAAATATTACTCCAATATAAGTGAAAGTTGTTCAGTCAAAGTCAAAGTTATGTCAAACAATCTTTACATGCTTTCTCAGGTTTGACAGCAATTTTTTATAGGCAGTGAATGATGTAAACTAAATCTAAACTCTTAAATGTAAACTTGGCCATGGCTGCTCTAAGGAAAAGTCTTTAGTCTTTATCTGCCGTTGCCATCGTTACCATTGCAAGCTCAAATTAAGCTGTTAAAAAATAATGATGCACTCACAAGTGATGAGCATTGTGTCGAACATAGCATATAGAAAAAAAATGTATCCACTGACTGCCAAGGAACAAGTACTCTGACTTCACTCCATTCCTATCTGTTTTTGAAGTACAGTATTTGTCTTTTAATGTAGTGGAGTGAAAGTCACAAGTTTCCAAATAATGAACACTCAGGAAAAGTACATATACCCAAAAATGGACTTAAGTATGGTACTAAATGTGTTTTTTACGTTATGTTACTGCACCTCGGTTCTTGAAAACCATCAGAAAACCTGCTCTAAGCTTTTTTAAATTCCTAACCACCAAATCTTTCACACTCATGTACGGTGCACACAAAAGCTTTGGTCCTGAATATCCACAACATGATCTGGTATTAGTCTAGAAGTTGCCATTTTAACTTTTCATTATTATGCTATCGAGAAGAGAACACTTTTTTTTTTTACAATACTCTAAAAGAAAATGACTTGAAGTGCGACAGAGAGCAAGATTTAACGTTCCAGCTCCAGAAAAAAAGGCAGTTATCCTAAAAATGTCCCACAGCTCTTCAGTGAGGCGACTATTTTGGATGAAAGGCTCAGATTTTACAGCTGTCCTTCACACCGGGGTCATAACACTGTGCCCCAACACTTACCACCCACCTCGCCTGCTACTGTGCAGGACATACCTCACATAAGCACCAGCACACTGTCTGTATGAATACCAGCTACCAGCCATCAGCACTGCTGGTGTTTCTTTCACTGTAACCAACACTATGTTAAATCATTGCCTTATGACGTCGGTGATCCAGGAAATATCCCGCACTAAAAGAGGACCTGTCTAACGCTTGGTATCGTTTTTAACAGCTGGCTGTCACAAGTGTTTACGGTGAATATTTATGGTAAACATTTTAAATGAGTTATAAGGTTATAATAAAGTGGTTTATGGTTAAGATGATAACCTTTTAGTGGGCAGCTTTTAAGCTTTTATGGATTCACATTATTTTTGTCCCCTGCTGATAAATGCTTCACATTCTGCAGCTTATTTTAAATGGTTATGTCTTCTTTTCAGGCTTTTACTCTCCAATAAACATAATTCAGAAAGCTTACTGTTTTATTCCAGACAAACTATATGAAGGAGAAAATTAGATTTACAAAATGTGAGTGTATGATATACCGGTATATATATTTTTTTTTTTCAAAAATACACTAAACCATTTTTAAAAATATGTTTCAGTAGAATTGACAGCTGCTGATGAAGCCCATAACGATTATTCTTATTGCCAATAAATCATGGAATTATTTAATTGTTTTATCAAATAATTTGATTGAAAATGGGCAAAAAATCTAAAAAAAAAAACTAAAAAAAAACTGACTTCAACAATTAATCAGTATTGCTGCAAATATTTTTTGTCATGAAATTGACTAATTATCTACTCACATTCCTATTTATTTGACACACCATAATGCATAGTATGATGACATAAAGTAGGTTGTATGGCAGGACATTGGTGCACAGAAGTGACAAATTCAAAGAAAACTAATTTCCTTTGGTGGCATGTTCACAAAGTTGTCCTATTAGATATTTTCCCAACGTAGGCTGTATCTGTACCAAATGGCAAACTGTTTAGCAATCAGAACAGGTGAGGTGGTTGTTTTCCCTCTCATACTAAATATGGTCTTTGAGCACAAATAGGTAAAAAAAAATGTGCCAAATGTACCACTTAGTATGGAGAAATCTACAGTAGTTATAAACAAAATGTCACATTCTTCCTTGGTAGCAAAGGCAAATTTGTTGCAACAAAGTACAAAATTGAATTGTGTCGATCTAATGATAACTGACAAGTGGTAACAACAGCTGTCATAATCACACATCATGTTTTAGCCGTGTAAACTGAAACACAGAACAACAGGCTGTGAGAGGAAGCTCCCTGAAAGAGCAGTCAGCCTCCCTGCTGGAATGTCCCATATTATTGACTTTTCCTGGACGGACAGTCTGCTGCTGGGTGGTGACATATTAAAACTGTGTATCAAGGACAACATCGAGGGACAAGGAGGAAGCATCATATCTGTCATGGGATGTCATTCAGTCAGTGTCAAAGTAGAAAATCCTATCCTTCACTTTTTACATTTTCCACATTTCAGAGGGTCAAAGAGGAGTTAATCTTCAACTGCTAAAGGACACTACAGCAGAGCAGTACATGTAGACTTGGATGTCTCCTCCAGCCCAAATCAGTTTACCTCACCCAAATATGGCACCTATTCAGTCCAAGTGGAATTATTCACTTGCTGCTCACAGCCAAACTATTTTCCAGCTTCCGGGTCTTATTTCTCACTCCAGCTTCACCTGCAAGTTCCTGCTCAGCTCACAGACTTGACATGGTGATGTCACAGATTTTTAAATAGCTTTTTTTAACCTTCATGGGTCAAACATTAACTACTGGAAGAATCATAATGAGCTTGTTTGCAGTTTGACAGAGATCACCTTTACTATTGTGGTCTATGTGGACAGAGAGAATTCTGGCTTCAAGAGCAACAGTGACATATCCAGTTGTTATTATACAACCATGGTCTACATCTACTCATGAGCCCACAGTAGCACAATGTCATTGTGCTTGCAGCATCATGAGTCTTGTGTGACTTAAACAAATGTTTTAGAATAATTGTGTTTTTTTTTACAGCTTGGGTCTTTTGGCCATTTACTGTATACATGAATTAATTAAGACTGAATGCAACATACGCACATTTAAAGGTATACTATGCAGGACTTGTTGCTTACTCTCACTGGAACCACAACATTAAAACTCAGCCACACCTCCCTGGCTCAACAAAGGTAAATGCAAATTCTGCATTAAATGTCATTTATTAACAAGCTTTGGCAGCTTGTTGGCAACCACTGTGGCAACTATTTTTCTAGCTTTGTGCTCAAACATGATACCCAGAACGGAGCAAAATGAAAAGAAAAGAGAAAAAACAGACAAAATTCTGAAATAGAGCGAATAAACAAAGCTGCATTAACATGCTTTGGTAAGAAGATGGCAGTGTAATGTATTGCTAAGTTGCTAATCGGACAACTTTGGCCACCCTCAAGAGAAAATTGAGAGAAGTCTTCAGGAATTGAATTCAACTGGGCAACTTATAATATTTCTTTCATGTCAGCTTGTCTTGACCTGCAGAGTAAAAAGAGCTTTCCATCTCCTATTGAGTGCAAATATTTTTATGTTTGGTATATTTTAACTTTAATACCAATATTCAAAAGTTTAATCGAATGTTGCGTTCTTTCTTCTTTATTATGCACATAGAAATTCATCGATGGAAACGCAAACTTCTAGTGGGTCATAAGTGAGGAGTGAGTTTGTTTTTCCTGCATAGTAGTCCGTTAAGGATGCATCTCTACTATGAAGTCTGACAAGGCAGAAAATGAGCAAAACCATTTAATTAGTAGTGAAATCCAAAGTAAACACATGCACAATGATAGAAAAAAAACAAGTAAACCAAAGTGGAACTCTGCAGTGCAACTTTATAATACTGTTCGGTTTGTCACTAGGGGGTGGAGACTGCCATCTACCCCTGCTCAACAGCAACACATTCCAGCAGTGAATGCAGCCTCAGAAAGCGTTGGGAACACTGGTCACTGCCAGACAGTCAAACCTCCATCGGCCAAAC
>CAFUXE010000420.1:219488-243335 GCA_903364295.1 Serranus cabrilla | reverse complement strand
CTGTAATCATCAAACTGGTGATAATGTGAGCAGCCAGTTTGTTACTGGCACTGCTCATCGCTCTACATGAATGCACTGTGACGGCAGCACAGAGAGACACTTCAAAGAGTTCACGCAGACCTGTAAACGCTGACACAACAACATGTGATTATGGGAAAATCACGTCCTAAAAAGACACATTCCTGGCTAAATTTCGCACATCTTGAAGCATCAAATCCAAACACACAAGAGTAGTAATTTCAGGATGGTGTGCAGAGGGGTGAAGTAAACAACCAGAGGAAGACTGGAAAACTTTCCAATGCTATTGTTTCACCAACTCCCTGCTTCCCTCCTAAATCCTGGACTACCTACAGCACCTACTCTGTTTACTCTACCGCACATCGGATATGACAACCTGTACAGACTGCCACCTTTGCCACATTGTACTGGGCAGGAAACAGAGGTGCAGCAGAGCATGACAAAAGGAAGCACAGTCTACGTATGTGTGCACTACAAGTGGGAAATGGGGATACAGGCTGTCAGGCAGGTCAGTGGCTGAAATTCTTTGGCAAAGAAACAGGGGAAAGGAGACAGGAACTTCCAGAATACCTACACACAGGTCAGGGAATTCCCTCTGACTGTGATTACTGCGCGTGGAATATGAAACATGGCTACTACGACTGCAAAATTCCAGGAATGTTCAAGGTCTCTCCTAAAAAATAATTTTCCTCTCAGGCCTCCATTACCTCCTCATGGACTTACTTACTGGGCAGCACATGTGATGGGCGAACGCACTTTGCATGCACAGGGCTGTAATTTTACTGAACACTCTTAATGGGATGCTGTCATATGATCTGTGTTCATGTGATGGAAGAGTGCACTGCAGTGCTTGTTTATAATTCATTTAAAATGGCATACGTTTGACCAAAACACGCCATAAGACCTAATATTTCTTTTCATCAGGAAATTAAAGGTACTATTTTTATACTGAAATTGTGCAAAGGTTCCAAAAATGTCCAATACTTTCCATGGATATTTTTCTGGAAATTTACCGACATTCTGTAACCCTATAATTGAGTGTGCATGTGTGTGTGTGTGTGTGTGTGTGTGTGTGTGTGTGCCTCAAAGAGCAAGCTTGATGCAGAAACTGTTAAGATATTTTTTCAACTTTAAAGGCAGGTGATCAGTATAATCACGACTTTCAGTTAGTAACTTATGGCAAAAGAATAGTAAAATAATTAACTCTTATAAATAAATGGCACTGCAGTGTTTTAGGCTGGTATACAAGCGTTCAAATACAAGGCTGACTACATTTCCAATTTTCTTTCCAAACATTCTGGAATGCAATACAAACATACCACAATCCAAAGAGCATTTCCTGCTTAATAAAAGTGATTTCCTTGAGACAATAGTGGAGAGGAGGTTGCATGTCGCGTATCAGAGCCTCTCCCTGTTCCTCACTCCACTGTGTCGCACTTCTTATTGGACAAATGGCCAGAAAACTCTGTGTTCTCTATGTTTTTAACTAACGGACTTTGCTCACTAATGGTGCCCAGTATTTATCCTTGAACTATGTGTCACTGTTTGTTATACACTGAGTACATTGGGTATTATTTTTGTTCTCTATTATAATAATTATTATTATTTTGTAACACTCATTCAAAATCTAATAACGTTTTATTTATATATCCTATTCTTATTAAACTGATTTCTTAAAATCTTTTACACTTCTTTATTTCATGTTAATTTAATATTTTTTTTAAATCAGAATAGGCTGCAAACCTCTATTGTAGCAGCAGCTCAATGATTTGTTAATGCTGATTTATACTTCATCAGCACTTTAATACTCGCCTGTGAACATTATTTCCACCCGAGTCGTGTCAGATAGATTTTTAATGTGCAGTGGTGGTTATTCAGCATTGAAGACAATAACTCCCATGATCCAACACTATTTCATGATGCCATCAAAGTCCATGTAATGGCAAAAATGATAAAAAGATCAATAAAGCCACCCTCTTTGAATAAAGTAAAAAATAAATAAAAGAAATCATTACACTTATGGGCCACACTGGTAGGTACTGGTACCCATTCAGAAACAACCAATACACCAACTCCAACTGCCATAACAGAACAGACAGAAAGGAGATGAATACAGAAAGGCTGCATCTTTTCTTCCCTCTACTTAAACCAGCTGTTAAACTATATTTACTATTGCGTGGGTGCAGGGTGACAGCAGGATGCCATAGCTCCAATCCTAATGCATACAGTGGCTGTCTGATATCTGTCATGAGGTAAAACAGGGAAAAGCCCACAGGGATTGTATATGGCTGCAGATCTTCCCTCAGGAAGTGCAACTGAGACTGAAATCGATCCGAGGAGCAGACACACAGAGAGATCACATTAATTACACACCCTGAGCATCTGACAGCTTCCTGGAATCATACCCTGCCTTTGCACTCTGCGCATTATCTAACGGTACGAGACATGAAGAGGCCTGCTCTCCCTACAGTGATATCACATGTTCCCAGTTTCTAGACGCAGCAGATTAAAAGATGTGATGAATGAGTATCGAGGTGCTCCAGAAACAAGAGGCTCAAGTCCAACTTTTGCACCATGGTGAGATCCAATAAATAGTTTCCTATTAGTGTGACTGTGTTAAGACTCACACACACCGTCGACAGAATGTGTCAGACAGTGACACAGCTGTAATTACATAAAGATTTATACTAAGACACTGATGAGACATGGGAAGCTTCTGTAATGCAATCACGTCTGATGTTTCATCGTAAATACAGTCTGGCTGCTTGTACTGGTAATTAATTCATTCTGTACCTCAGTATTCAAAATGATATTTGAGCACATGTCCTGTGTGGGTGATGGCTGGGGTCTGTGTGTGAAGCCAGCATTCATTTATCAAGTGGAAATCAATAAAAGTACCTCCGTCCTCCATTATTTACCCCTGACAGCCACCATCAGCCCAGCCAGGCCCTTAGAGCTGGGGAGTGGCCTCATGATATCATCAGATAACATTTCCTTTGCTTTGGATCTATTTCGGGACTTAATTTGGAAGTCTTGAATTGCATTTACTACCTTCATTTTGGGCTTAGGTCACAATCCTATTCATGGAGTGATGTGTCTTCTGCATGCTGCACATTTGCGCACATGAAGAAGAAGGCAACATGTCTGTTTAAATCGCTCTCCTGATGATTTGTTTGTCTTCCGCCTTAGATGCTAAGGGTCGGGGGAAATGTTAATGCAGAGACTATAAAGTGCTTTGATGTGCTGTTTGGACGAATACACATGACTTGATTTGCCCATTCACCTGTTTGTGTATTAAAGGTGTGTTGCCAAGCAATACACCTATCCCTATCAGCTCGTTCAGGTTAAACCAAGGACACTAAACTAACCTTGGGCCTCATTCACATGTTGAAAAAGTATTATAAATATATGAAAAAACAGATCTACTTTGAGCCTATTATACCAAGATGATCATTAGTAATTGGAAGGATTGAAGTGTTAGTGTAGTGTTTATAAAGCTTGGAGGACCATATTGCTTTGTAAAATAATGAAAATAATAATATATAAATATTATAAATTACAGCACTACAACTAATATTTTGCACGGACATTTCAACACTCAAATGTGTGCTCTCTAGTGTGTGTATATCTTAAAACAAATCCCAAATAAGAAAACATTAGTCAATGTCAGAATCTTGAAAATCTTAAAACTGCATTACTGGGTTGAAAGGAGGAATGTCTTCTAAAGATCGGTTGGTAAATTAGAACCACTGTATCGTATCTTTCCAGTAATCATCTTCTCATCATCACCAGCATCAGTGTAACAAAGCACAAGGCCAGTTTACAGTCGTGATCTAATTCTTAGCATTCCCCTGTTAGAGAACACAAAGTGGAGCAACACCTGCGCATACCTTGTTCTGAGAGGTAAAACCTGACAGGTCACATGTTGAACAGACGTACTGTAACTATGGGAACGTGATGGAGCTAGAAAAAATACAAACTGATGCAAAAAACAACAAAGTTTGTCGGAAGAAATTTGCCTGAAATATACAGATGGGAAATAGAACGGCTGCCCATTGATTTAGCATAATTCCACTTCTAATTTTAGTCAAGGAGAGATGCATGGATTTACATGGCGGGTTTTGCATTGCAAATGTGAGTTTACGTCACTCACATGCCTGCCTGCTTTACTCCTACTACTTACTTCAGTATTTGTCTGTTTACACAGGCTGGGACACAATGACACACTTTTCTCTGTCAACAGCAGAAAGGTAGCAGACGGAAGTTAAACACACCGGTCTAACACAGGCAACAGGAGCTCTTTCTCTACTTTCATTCTGAGCCGCAAACACCTAAATTCTGTTTTCCAGTTAAAATTGGAAGCCGAGTTAAAAGTGTCTGAGCTGGGGGGATATTTCTAGCTTCCGCCGCTTTTCAAACAATGCCTGTCGGACACCCCTCCCTGTCTGCTTTCCTATAGAGACACAATAAAATGTCTCTCTCATTCTTTGCAGTTTGCCTTGTTAATTGCATATTACGAACAATTGAATACCCCAAAAATCAAACCAGAATAAGGAAATACCTTTGAGAGAAGTGATCTCATTTTGGATGGACCTGGGGGTGTTCATGGTCCCTTTCTGGCCTCCTTGTGCAGAATGATGAGAATGAATGTTGACGCTTCAACAGTTTAGCTTCGCTCCTGTTTAGCTGAAGTGATGACAGAACTGATGTCTAAGTAGATCCCTGTGTCTCAAGTCTTTGCTGTCTCTCTTTGGTCACTTTCCTCCTCTGCTGACCGGGACTCTGCTCTGTTTTGGTTCCTGTGATACACCATGTGCATACACACACTTACAGTCCGTCACACACACACACAAACATATTGTGTGTGCAGGCATCAGCCAAGTGCAAAGCTCCTCCCTTGACCCCTCCTCCTCTTTCTCCACCTCCTCTTTTACCTAAAACTGGCTTTTCAGTCAGCCACTGAAACACAAACACAGCCGGTCACTCAGTCAGACAGACAGCTACCTGCTGTGGCCCCAACCAGCCAATCAGGATACAGATAGATCACTCTCCTCTTTCTAAAGGAGAAAATTAGGAGGAAGCCTGTGAGTACAAACAGAGTGTTTGAGAGAGTTGTTGAGCAAAAGACAGGAAAAGATTCTATACTGTATGTGTGTGTGTGACTGTGTGTGTGCGACTGTGTGTAAATGCAGAGAAACAGAACCCCAGTGCCACACCCAGGCCTCTGCAGTAATTCCTGGGATGAGCCTGTTGGTTACACAGACCGACCACAAACAAATGGGGAGATATAACAGCTCTCGCTCTAATTCCTAACCAAACCATGTTAGCGCTAATTACACATGTAGCAGCTGTGAGCATCTTATCATCTCACTGTGAGCAACAGGGGTTGTTCTGTGACAATAACTGACATAACAACATATGTTGGTACTGATAAACTGATATTCAGCAGAGAAATATGGAGCTCACAGTTTGTTAACATTAGACTGTATTAAGGGTATAATATGCACCATGAAAACCTCTAAAAGCAACTAGACCTACACCTTATGTTATGGGCCTACGCTCTGTTGAGCTGTGTACTTACATTATCCCAATTTTTTCTAAGAATGGTCAAAGACAAAGGTTCATTTGATTTGGTTGCCTGTCAATGGCATCTGGGGTTTGCACTGACCAAATTGAAGTTGATACAGATGCTACCTGAAGCTAACCGCTAACCCAGATTAGTTTCGGCAATGATGGTTAACAATGAAGACATCTGCCATGATTCCATGCGGCCTCATAACCTCACCAAAGTCTGGTGTCTTTTGTTATTGTATTGATTAAAGGACCCTTAGAAGCAAAACGGCATACTGTGAATTCAAAGACAAATTAAATACAATATAAGGCTGATTAAATATTGATATGGTATTGTAACTGTTAAATAAAATATGTGAGTATATGTAAGGATGAAATGCATTTTATGCACGCATTAAAGCTGCATTTGCTGACACTTTTCATGAAGAAGTGCACACTTACCCATTTTACTAGCTGTCAACTGCAGCCACAGTAGAAAAATGGGAAATCAGAAAAACTAACAGTGGAAACAAGCATCAGCAGGAGCAGCATGTATAAGCAGTATAAAGGTAACCTCCACAGGCATGTCAGACATGCTCATACAATGAAGACCGAACAAAAAGCCTAAAGCACCTTACCCGTACAGTCTGAACACTGCAGCTGTTTGCCTATTGTGATACAGTTCTGGAGCAGGGAGAATGATAACTGGCTGAGTATTTTCATATCAGCAGGTATGCTAAAAATGTATTACAGAATGCAGTGCTTCCTTAACTTTAGGTACTCACCCCTAAGGTGCCTTGTGCTGAGCCACAGGGAATATATTCACAGCAAAAATAGATGGTGTTTCTTGGAGCAGTCTGACAGTTTATTCAGCTCAATGAGAAAATGTAGAACTACAGCAGATGACTCAGATGAGAATCCATGGGACAAACTGTTTTTCATAAGGCTTTTTTTGCCAGGAAACAAACCTACTGTGGTTCCTCGGCCCCTGATGTGATGCACTGAAATCATTAATTATTTTTTAAATGTGCTGAAAAGCCTTTGATGTGAGAATGAAACTCTAATGAGAGAGAGAACTTGGCAACACCAACAAACAATCTGTGCCTCGTGTGAACAAATCCCAAACTATCCTTCGTCAATAAACTACTTCCTTTGTACTGCGTGACTGTCTGACTTACACGGTGAGCATTCACACCAACCACTGATCAAGCCCATCATCTCCAAGGAAGCCCTGCGTGTACCAGGTAGCACAGGAAATGGATTAAAATGTACCAAATCAAAATCTAACAAAATAAATGGAGGCAAATCAATCCATCCTCTAATTATGGGTTCAGTTAAGACAGCCTTGTTGCAGAGCTATTATTTCATTCAGCTCTTACACAGACCCCTTGTACATAATAAAGGACGTCTGGAGGAAATGACTGACACATTTTTGGCAGCAGAGAAGGTGGGAGTCTGGCTGTTCTGCACCATCAAGGAGAATTCCATTGTGTTGTGTGTGCAGTGTACAGTTTGTCGCAGTAATTTCTGAGTACTTCTTGAGAATTTGTTATACAACAAACAATACAACAGAATGACACACACACACACACCCACATGCAGATGTACAGATGGGCCCCGCTGTGTTTTGTGTGCTTGCTTTGGCTGACATCAGCAGCCCTCTGGACCTGTGCCCGTCTCTCTCTCCATGCCCGACTCTTGTTACTGTGACATGTTCCATTAAGGTCAGCCAGACAATACAACCAAGGATGTTTATTAGTGATTTGTTATTAAAAATTAGAGCCAAACCGATGTTTTGGTCAGCCAATATTATAGGCCAATATTTGTCTGTCAAAGACATATCAGCATGTATTGCTATGGGCATATATGTTCTCCAATATGCATCGGCATGACAACCTTTTTTATAGAATAATGGAAAAAATATGCTTGGGGTAATTCAGAAATTAAAAAGTATTTAATTTTTTCCTTACTCAAAGTTTATGTAGCTATCAGTGTTTTATATTGCAGAATCAGTTGACATATGTATTAAAAATGTTAGATATAAGTTATTTTTGTCTTCTGGGTACCTTAGCTGAGTCATATTGGAGCAAAATCCACATAGGTCTGTTTTTATTCCAGCTCAAAAATTCACTATCTTGGTAATCTGTGAATTTTTCACCTCGACAATCAGTATCAGTATTGGTCTCGGTCTTAAATCCCATAATGTTTGGACTCTACTAACAATAAGCAGTACAAGTGCTTTATACATAGATGAATCAGTGGGAATCTCTACTCATTTTAGTTTATAATAGTTTATAATCTCATTACAGGCCATGTTGACAGAGTCAACATTACAGTATTCATTACAGATGAACTTATTTAGATACTCATTGAAATCCATATTATCAAAGTTTTCCTCCTATGCCGTGTTCACAGAGTACTCAGTTCAGATCCTACTGTCCAAATACACATTACAGTCATGTTATCATAGCACTTACTATAGACCTGATACTGGTTACAGACCATATTGTCCAAGCAATTCTGGGCTAAAACCATATTGTGAACTCACTATAACATCATCAGTTCTTAGAAGGAAACATATTAGGTTTGGGAACATAGTTTACCCATAAGCCCACTGGTAATTAAACAAGAAAGACAACAAATCATCTGCCACCAAAACAGACAGGACAGCAAACTGAGAGCACAAATCTCAAGTGAGCATTAAAGCACCTGAAACGGGGAAAATTATTCTCTCATCGAATCAGGAAAAGAGCAATATGTCTGTGTGTTTTATTTGCCGACATGACTCATGTTTATTTGTTTAGTAATTAACTGATTCTGCTGTGGCGTAACATCGTACGCGTTAATACGCTGCCTGTAGCTGGATATTCAATCACAGATAATGCCTCTAATTGCAGGAGTGAATTCCTCGCTTCAAGGGAACACTGGAAAGCTAATAGTGGGACTTAATGGCTGGATGCAATAAAAAGCTGTGAGTAAGCCTGGTGTCTGGTGTAGAGCCTAAAGGAGCTCTGGTGGCAGATTTTTGGTCTTATTCTCTCCAGAGTTTCTGTATATATTACACAATATGGAAAAAGATTGAAGATGCTGTTGAGAAACATTGTGATTGTCTAAAGGAATGACATCAGTATATAGCCTTTTTTTCTTTGACCCTGTGCTTGACATTTGGATTGTGCAGACACTGCCCTCCGTCATCCTTTTCAAATGTTTAACAGAGATGTAAAAACAAACCAAAGGCCTGCAGATGCTCATATGGTTACATCCTCCAACAAACACAGCTTACAATGTCAAACACTAACTCTCCAGCTGCTCAAGGTTACAGGGATGGCTCTTACAGCCACTAACTGCGTTTCATAACTGGGTCTGGTGAGGAATGGGAGTTATGAGGAGCAGGGCTTTTGTCATGCTAGCCCAGGCTGAGCCGGAGGTATTTGCTTCTGTGCAGTTTGTAAGTCCAGAGCAGACTTATAGCAGGCTCCTGCCAATCTACACAAGAGTTTATTAGCAGCCTGTAAACTGCTGAGGTTTATTTGCTCAGGCCTGCTAAGGGAATCTTCTCTCAACCTCTTACTAACAGGCCTTTTGGTGCATTCCTGATGAGGGTATGACTGCAGAGCGTGCCAGCTGGATCACTACAATCCTTCACTTTATTACCTTTTTCAGAAGTGTCAGAGACGCTAGCTGTGTGTGTGGAGTGAACCTTTAGTTATTCTACAGATATATATATATATACATTTTTAAATACAGATATTTACTGTATTTTACTGTTTTTACAGTATACCTATCTTTCTATCTATCTGTGTATCTGTGCATCATCTACCCAAAAAATAGTAAAAACTGAAAGAGCAGCTTTATGACCTTCTGCTATCAAGTGATAAAGTCACACACTTAAGGTACCCTGGGGAGTTTTTGACCAGGAGTAGAACTACAGAGCAACATGTTGAAGAGCAGGTAGCTTTGTAAGTATCTCATGCACACACACACCTGACATGACATCATAAACTGTATTGAAATACTGGACTCAGTCAATATGACATCACCCAAACTCCGGTTCTGATGCCTCAAACACAATCAATCACAAGATAGCCATGTCCTACAGCCTGCTTTATTGTTTATTTCACTCTAAATGGGACCATAATTTTTTTTTTTTAAAAAACAACAACTTTGTCTTGTATCAAAACAGACTTGAACAGATGGAGTCCATAAATCCCTTTTGAGAATGTTTAATGAGGTAATAAACCAAGTGAAAAGTAAGCCCACTTTCCTATCGACTTACATACATATGGACTTCTTTTTGCAGCTAGTGTTGCCCCCTACTGGCCATTAGAAAGAATGCAGGTTTAAGGCACAGATGTTTCTGCTTTCATGATACATAGGCTGCAGTCTTTTTGCTGAGTAAAAGCGCTCCAACACTTCCTTCATTACCTCCTATAGCATAGGATAAAGTGGATTATCCTTTCTGAAGGTAAAGGAGATAACGCTGTCCAACAGCTACATCGAAAGTGATGCACTATTCGGAGGACAACTCGCAACTGAATTTTCTCTGAGTGGCCCTAAATAATATGCTGGCTCCATAAATAGGTGACTTTTCAATAAAACTTTGAGCACTCCTTGGGTAAATGCTTCTTGGAAATAAAAGCCAGAGAGATTGTGTGTGAAAGGATACAAATTTGCTTACAGTGTTGAACTGCAATATTTCCAAATATTTCATTTTGTCCATTTCTTTTGCTATGAGCGATAATTGTTCTGTACAAAGCTCCCACACTAACCCCTCACCTCCGAGTGTTTCATAGACCTGCTGGCTCTCAGCCTCCCTGCTCTGTCCACATCAGACTGGTAGCCCTGCTGTGGACATCCAGACAAAACATTCCATCTGTCTGAGGTCACCCCGCCACTCAAATCTCCAGCCCAATGTACCGGCTTAGAGCCCTGGGCAGCAGTCAGCAGGAGAGCAGCCTCCGCGCCCAGAGAGCCGGTCTCCGTGTTAGCCTGCGATACAATAATTAAGCCATTGGACTGAATACAACAGATCACAGCCTGTCAGGGATGTGGTGTACTGTGAAGGGAAAGTATTACTTTTGTTAGACAAGCCAATTGTTCAAGCTTGCATTGAATTTACTTGAAACAAGTCATAGTTTGTTAAATTATATTTTTTCTTTGGGATTTGCACTTGTATACAAAGCTGACAAGAAAACATGCAGCTTTTAAAACCCTGACTTCATAGTGATAAATGGGAGACTGGTGAGGAATTTGGGGAATTGAGACAGAAGGGAAACAAGGCATGGAGCAAATGACCCCTTCAGGTTTCCACCCAGGCCCCACCCTTAAAGGCCAAGGACCAGGACCCATGGGGGCTTTTAAGTTGTGTGAGGTTGCTCCCTATAAAGAGCCTCCTGTTTTCAGATTTGGATAAATTACAACAGAGAGGCGGACACTGGAAGCTTCTGCTCCAAGTCACATCCTATTTGGGGAAAGTAGAAAAGGAGTGTTTGATATAGTGTTTTCTGCTGTGGACGGGGAACAAGCTGGGGCCCAAAAGGTCCCCCACCCACACTCTGAGTCATCGGATATAACTCAGAATCAGTTGGTTGGAGCTGGACCAACACCATCACTGGAGAGATGCTGACATTTCACCCTTATTTAGACTCAGCTACTGTGAGACAGAAGGCTAATCCACGCTTTGTTTAAAAGATGATCTTAGAATTCCCAAATTGCAATAAAGCTGACCTAAGAAGCGGAATATCTTATCTTATCATAGTCATCCGTTTCAGCTTCCATTCTAGATTTCCTGTAAGACTTCCGTTTATTTTGTGTCGGATTTAAAATTTCACCAAAAAATAAAAACCAAAGCGTTTGCATTAACCAGATTCGGGTAAATCATTGGCAAGCCATGAATGACTCGGCTAAGACCAAATTCAAGTGACAAAAATTCAATAAAGCTTCAACTGAACTGCAGAGAGTTTACACAGACCAAAGACAAGAGGACAAGAAAAGTTTGACATAGAGGATGTAAAAATGTATAATATCAATATATATTCTCCCTACATCTATCCATGATTTTGCTGTTTCCATAGAGGTGCCAGACTTATATACTGCAGTAAAAAACAAGGCCCAATGAATAAAATGTGACAGCGGGAAAAAACACCCTGAAACTGCTCGGGGTTCAGAGGGTTACGGTCGTCCTTAAAAGTCCATTCCTCTGCTTTCTTTGATTGTCAGGTCTGTTGTTATGAGGACAATGATCCACTAGGGGCTGTGCTTACCCTGTAAAGCCTAAATAAGTTCAACCAACATGAGGAGAAGTAAGACAGCAAACTAAATATTATAATCCTTATGATACTAGGACGTATATTGAAAAGAGATCATGAACAGTGAAATACTCTCAAGAACGGTGGTAAATGTTCGAGTACATTACAGAGTAAAGTACTTACAGAGGAAAATCCATCAATTATGGAAGGTACACTTAGTAATATGCATAGCTAATAAATGGAACAGGCTTCCTTTCATCAGATGCTCAGTAAGCCTGCTGTGCTTCTACAGAGAGGCAGAAACCTCCAGGGACCTGTGAGCTGGATGCTCACATAAAGCTGGAAACACCGACTTTGCCAAGTGATGCCTCCCATGGGGCCTTCAGGGAAAGTACATGGAGCTGGCAGTGTGTGCGTAAAACAAACCCAAGAGTTGGATGGAAAAGCATGACACTGCTGCGGGCTCTCATCACCATTCAAACAGTCAGATTTTACTGGCGGGGCATGCTACTGCGGTGCTTGGTTTGCTGCTGGAGGCTCAGCAGGGAAGATGTCACAATTAGCTCAGAGGCAGACACTGAAACGTGTCACATTGTCTCTGGGAAGAGAATCAAATGAGAGGTGAGAGGTCATGAGCACACATGTATGATTGTGTTCCACCTGAATGGCACCTGAGGTAAAAGTGAAAGTGAAAGAATAGATAAGGGGAACTTATGTACCTTATCTCATATTCTTAAAAGCTAGAGCTGCAACTATTGGTTATTTCCAATTTCAGTTAATGCCGATGACAATGAGTTGTAGTTTGCACCTTGTTTTGCCCGACCAATACCAACAATAAAACATCTCAAAAACAGAAATACAATAATCTCCATTTTAATAATTAATTGTTTCAGTGATTTTTCAAGCAAAACATGGCAAACATTGCAGGCAATCCTAAAACACCAATATATCACCTTTAAATGATGGACTGATCATGTAAATGGTTTTTATAATAATAATTTCTGCCTGTGCACTAAGTGAGTATATTGTTACAGCAGTATATACATTCTGTTACCTATATGTAATTTATTTGAACAGTATGAATATGATTTATAGTTTGTCTAGGAGACAGTTTTGGAAGCCAAACATAAAACGTCTCCAGCAGGAGTTAAGGGGCCTACCGTGAGAACATGCCCCCCATCTCATCTTACACAAGTCCCTTCATCCAAACAAACTGCTGCTGGGCGTGAAATCAACCACATACCACACCAATGATAAGTGATTAATGCTTCTTAGTGCCCTACTTGTTCTACCTCCTAATTTCTGCTTATTATTTCTTATTTGTTTCATTTCAGCACTCTCTCTCCCAACTTCCTGTTTCCCCTCTATCCCACCCCCTCTGAGTGCCTCATCATCTTTTTCTGTCTCTGCTATGCATGACGGGGAGATTTTGCTGGAGGCGCCACTCTGGCTATTGGCTGCTATGCTCTGTTCCAAGGATGGACGGCGGGACCTGTCCAACATGTCTGACAGATTTACATCATTTCTTCCAGAGACTTTTCAGCTTTCCCAAAACTGACACCAACGTGTCTCTAGTCCAACACTGTCTCATGCAGTCACCTGCCTCCTACTGTAAGTCACAAACAAAATTAGGCCACTGACTTCAGACCTCCCTACCGTGTCTTAGACTAGAATCATGCCGAGTGGGAAATTAACCCACTTTCAACTGTCCCTTGACCAAGACCTTAAACGCTAGTTACCATGCCATCATAAACGGTTTTTAATCCTTGAGCCCTCATGGTTTTTGGTTGTCACCCTGAAACCAATGGAAGTAAAAGATTGGGAGCCAGAACAAGACTAATTCATCAGCTAATGCTAGTAATGGTGTAATTCATACACTACATGCATATTTGTGAAGGTATTAGCATAGACTGTATAAATATAGAGAACATATGTCACTGTTACGTCACCCATTGGAACGGAGTTGGAGCCGAAATGATGCTATGTCATCAGCTAACACTAACGCTAACCAGTTAACTTGGTTAGCAAGCGGCAATCGGTATTCATAATGAACAACCAACTCATTAGTGTAGCTTTGAGTCCAGAAAACACACATTGCACAGTGTTAGTGACCTGTCAATCACAAGGTAGACACGCCCTAAAGCACACCCTGCTTTTTGTCTATTTTACTTTAAATAGGACCATAATTTACTAAATGAAAATAATGCTGTATTAAAGAACACTTGAAACTAGAGATTTAGACCATAAACTAATTATTAAACTTAATCTAAATGTTTGGCCCTCATTGGCTTCACTTTTTAGGTCCAGAGGTTGGCTTGGCCAAGACTCATTCACAGGACTATCAATCTTTGTTAAAAAAAATAATTCGTCATCAGCAGTCCAAATTAGAAATTCTTTGTTTTATCTCACTTTTTTGTCTTACTGTAAACTCTAGGTTAATAGAAACCTTCATCTGCCTACACGATATACTGTTGGAAATCACTGTAGTAGCAGCAGATTGGCAGTGCAACATTGCCCTTGGCACAACTTTAAGTACACTATACATGTCAACAGTGTGAGTACATGTACCATCATATCATATTCTTGATCATCACTCTTGGCCTTCAGCTGTGAATTCATGGAATGAATGTAAAGTCCAAAGATGAATGATGTATACCAGAGGTCATGGCATTCCACCCCCCCTCATGTAAGCTTCCACGGTTCTGCAACACATCAAGCGCATGACTACGGCCTTAACTGTGATAACAGCTGTTACAACTTAGTGAGAGAAAGGTAAAATCTTACAATCAGCTTTCAATCCACACAAACGCACTTTTCAAACACAAACTTGACCAGATGACCAACTGGAGGCCAGCCATGCTTTATTTCCCGAGTTTGACTGTGTCAAAGTGCAGCTACAGCATTACAGGAAGGACAGAATTAGCAGTGATTTGAACTTTGAGATAAGAAAACAAACAACAGGCAGTTTTCTCTCTTTTTTCCGTGGTTGTCGTTTGACCTGTTGGTCGGCGGGAGTACGGGCACACCCCTCAGAGACCCACCGGTCAACTGACACACGAATGCACAAGAGTTGTTTTACTGCAGTCTGTCATCCCAAGCTGTTTTATATAAAAGCATGAAACTACTGAAGCCTTTTATGTAACGCCAGTTTGCACAGCCCTTTTTGGTGAAACCATTAGAGCCAGCCACACCATTTAGGGTAGTTTTTAACTAACTGCATCTTCTGTCAAAGCCAAAGAGAATATGGAAGGTATTTGAAGCTGCTAACAAGCTTTGCTGCTCCGTCTTTGGTATCTCAGACCAAAAGAGATTAAGTGATCTGCTAACGGAGGAGAATGTAACATGTTATTCCTTGTGGCATGTTTGTAGTCCTCAAGCGTGTGTGAGAAACTTCATGTCGAATGTCAGTGTGTTTTTGCGTGCACGTGGGCCACATTCCCCCTGCCGTCAGCTGTGTGGGGTGACCTGCTGTGACATTCCTGGTCACTCCGGTCGGCTCCAGTTGCCATGAATACCACCGACCTGCAATAAACTCATTGGCTGTCAGAGCCAGGAAATGACAGGGCTGACTAAGAAGTAGGCTGACGCTCTCATAGATCATTACCTGGTAATACTCACGTCCTCCAGTCAGATCATGTGGGAAGGGGTGTTTCCATTATAACTCACTTTAAATGTAATAACCCGAGTCTATTAATGTCCTGTTGGCAATAGAGCAGAAATGTTTCCACTTGCTCTGGACACTATTCAATGTGAATAAAATTAATCCAGCTATCAAAAAGTTATTGTCTTCCCTCAACAGAGTGCTCCTTCACAGTGGACACAGAGATTTCTTTTAATTCAAGTCCCAGAGGAACAGATGGTACTTCAATTACTGTAAGAGTATGTCCAACAGCTCGCTCACTGTCAGCTTTCACAGAATTCTGTCCGTATTTGTCTGCTCTCTTTCAAACTGTCTATGAAAATTGGTCTGTGTTTACAGTGGCCAGGGTGGATTCAAGGCCTTTCGTTAAAATTTAACCAGCATGCTCTTCTCTCTGTCACCATTTCCAGAATAAGGACATGGAGGGACGAAGAAACTAGAATCAAAGTCAATTTGAACACTTTTGAATAAAGAAAATGTTGGCAAAACAGCTTTTGTTTATGATCAAACACGCCTTTTCTATCCCTAATTCCTAAATTCTACAGGGGCAGTCACAGGAAAAAAGGCCAAACACCTGTCACAGTGCAGTGAAAATAGCACCTGCGGTGGTAGGTTTAAGACATTCCAAAACTTAAATTTAGAATACGGATAGGACTTGTGTAAACTCACCATCAACTACATGTTAGAGAGATTGTAGATTAGCTCTTTGTGTGTAAAGATAAGATAGAAACTGTAATCATCTGGAGGGACTTTTTTGTGTGCAGCAGTTGCAAGATCAAAATAAATGATTCAGATTCAATAGTGTGCAAAAACCAAATGTGCTAGAGATGTAAACAGGTAAATGTCATGAATACAAACTGGTTGGCTTATGCTAATTGCATATCAATGAATGAAAGTATGATCGGCTATTGTTTTATCCTGCACTGATATTGAGGTGATTTTAAGTAACTTTCTATCAAATCTTTGATGCTCTAAAAGAATTCCCTAGCATCCCCATCCTACTGTGCATTCAGAGATGTTTCTAGTGGGGCAGCATGTCCGCTCGCTGAGCCCCTTTATGATCAGGCTGAGCATGTTTTGCAGTCTTTGGTTCAATGAACCTCCAAATCACCTGTCATTAGCCAGGAAAACAGCAAAAGAACATCTACCATCAATATCTTTTAGCATAAAATGTGGACAGGCCGAGGGCACTTGCTCTGCCTCTAACTACGTGTGCTTTTCCCAAATAGCATGTTGGACACAGGGAAAAAAGAGCTCCATTTGGGAACATGAGACCCTCAGAAGGAGGTGAAATCACAGGGAGAACCACCCGCTAGTCCGAGAGGATGATGGTCAGTTCAAAACTTATTTTAGGACGAGCTTGGGACAGTTCGCCTCTCAATTAATCCAAATGGACAATAAGAAAAAACTCATGATATTGGGTCTTCTCCTCCGACTCTCGACCAATTGCATATTTCCCAAAAAGTCCAAAGAATATCCAAGAATACCGATATTTCTTCACCTTTTTGGCCGACACATATAAACCTGCCTCCCCTTCTCTACCTGTGTTTCTCTCTCACACACACAATTGTGTTTATGCACACAAATGCAGGCGCTTCAGTGCGGTTATGAAGATCATTTGAGAGTGGAGGGTTGGGAAATGAGGGGGAGGGAATGTTCTGCGAGCTCGGGAGCTGGTGACTCCTCTGCTTTTTAAGACCTTTCCATCTAAAGTAGTATGCTGCAGCAATGGTATGCATGTGAGTAATATGTGTGTGTGTGTCTATGTGTGATAAGCTGTAGTATGCTGGGATGTTTTTGTTTTCCCCGTTAACTTTTTCATAGCTCATTTGAGCCTTGAAGCTACAGTCCCAGACTAATAGTGGACTTAATAAAGCACCGCGCCCGGCCCTGCAGTACAAAGACACAGAGAGTCTTTGTGTCAGACACAGCCCAGGTGTTAGAACCTCAGTATTTTCCACACAAATGTGTTTTCCACACTCGTTTTTCCTCTCCAGCCACAAAGCCATGTGTTTCAGTCCTTGTAAAAATCAGGGAGAGACTCCACAGGGCTCCTGGTTTGTTTTAAAAACAGCAGCAGTTTTTAGGCTCAAGGCACAAGTCCAAGCCTGGCAGGCTGCAAACTCAAAGATGTGGCGCTCCAGTGTGATGGAGGTATAATGAACCGACAGCTGCCACTCAATCTGCTGGTTAAGCAGTTCTTTTTCAGTTTCAAAGCAAACACGATGTCAGATTAAATGGGATCATCAGTACCGTCGGTAGTCTACATCCTCGTCATCTACGGGACTGCAGCAGAGCATTACGCAGTGAGACAGCAGAAACATGTCTGACTCAGCAGTGTCGTACGTTCAGGCAGGAGCAGGACTCTGAAAAGTGCACCGAGAGTTTAAATGGGTTTAACCGTTTGTGTGTGAGGTCTGAATACATCAGCATCATATTAGCCTGTCAAGGCTGAAGGTGAAGGTGTATCCCTGTGAGGGTGACTACATTTTACCTTGAATGCTTTACCTTTCGACCTTGTACCGTTTCACTTGAAAGGTAAAGAAACACATTTTGCATAAATCCCGCTGGGTAGTACATCCCTCAGGCTGTGTAATGCTGGCTTTTCACGGGCAGCTTCGATAGCAGCAGAGCAGAGCAGTTAAATTCATTCCCTATGAGAACAGAGGCAAGAGTGAAGTTTGCTGACAGCGGCGAAAGTGCCCCAATGTTAACCACTCTGCAAAAGATGACTCTGTCTGTTAGTATGTCTTTCAGTTTTACCAACAACTTTTCATCTGATAGACTCTACACTTGGTGGGTGTTTTGCTGACGATTCAAGGAAGTGCAGGGTTGATTTTGAGCTCTTGAGATCCATGGGACATATTTATAAGGAGTGCATTATGGACACACTGCGTACTGTATTGAGAGGGGATACTTTATTACACTGCTGTAAAAGAATGGAGGGTTCACTTTGCTCTGTCACTCTATACAGCTGACAGCTTTTGTTACTAGTTACTTTTCTGATCAAGATTAACGTGAGAAGCATATGACCAATATAAAATTGACAATTTTATAAATTAAACCACATAACAGTACTTTGGAAATATCCCTGCTTACATAAATGCATCAACAGAATAATTCAATAATATATTTAGATTGTATATAACAATGTGAGTGGGGCCATTCTGCATGTTTTAATGCTTTAATTACATTTTAGAGCTGATACTTTGGTACTTTTAAGTATTTAAGTTTTAAGTACAGGACTTTTACTTGTAGTGGAGTCATTTAAGAGTCTGGTATTAGTAATCTTACAGGATCTGACTACTTCTTCTACCACTGGTACACAGCGATAAAACCTAACAATCGGCCTGTTTGGAGCAGGCACGTTTTGTTAACTCAAATCTAATAAAAAAAGGTTTTTGTGACATGTGATCAGTGTATACAGTGTGTTGTTTTATGTATCTCAGTGTCTCTCTCTCACGCACTAACAACCATAAAACACCAGAGATTCAGGCATAAAAGAACAGAAGCTTCTGTTCTCTAAAAAATGTTGTGTGTTTGACAGGAAGGCCGACAGATTGGGGGATCATCCCCCTGGAGCTTCTCTCTCTCTCTCCCATAAAAGGCTGTGAAGGAATCCCAGCATAGTTTCGCTTATCAAACTCTGCCCCACAGTAACCTCTGACCTGAGCTGTGTGTCAGCGCTGATCTATCCCAGGCAGCAGGATGCTGACAAGTGAAAAAGAAAGTGAAAACAAAAAAAGAAGAACAACTTCTGTCTTTTTGGCTACAGAAATGAGAAAAAAAAACCTCACAGCAAATGAGCAGCACGGCGAAAGGGACAAAGCTAAGCACTTTCTGACCCACACACAGTTCACAGGGACACACCCTGCACAAGCTGAATGTGGCGCCTCATTTCAGCTGGTGTATTTAATGGAAATACAACAGAAAAGTTCCATTACAGACACTTTCCTTTTTGCTTTGCATGGTGGCAGCTTCAGTTTGGCTGTGCTGCAATTAGAGGAAATGTCCTCAAATGCCATTCAACTGTATAAGAACACACACACAGACCAAATCCAAAGATTTTGTACCAACGGCCTACTTTCCATGAGCGTTTCACCTGGCACTGACACCCATGTATAACTGACCTCAATATGAATTCAGCACTTTGTGTTTGTAGTAGTAGTGGCCTGAGTGAGATCCAGCAAAAGAACAGCGTACTACAGTGGGAGAAGGAAAATAAACTGCACAAGTTTAACTGATGTCATTGGCAGTCCAAACGGCCATCATATTTACACCAGTTTCCTGAAGGGATAGTTAGGATTTACTGGAGTGGGTTGAGGTACTTCATAGTCAGCGTATTACCTACAGTAGATGGTGGTTGATGCAAAGGGACAAAACTGATAAATATCATCTCTAAGATACAACTTTATTTTGAAATTCCCACTTTGTATGAATTATTTAAATTATTGAACTAAAAAGATTTCATATTTGAATAAAAAAATATTTAATTTAATGAAAATATATCTATATGAATATCTTATTTAAATATTTTCACTGAAATATTATTTTAATTATCCAATCATATTTGGTTGCTTTTTGTGAGCTGATATGAAAGTACATGTAGCAGTGTTAAATAAGCATATGACATTGTCTCATGCTGATCGCAGGCCGCTGAATCAAACTGGATCAAAACTGTATCAAGGCAGACTTTTTGACATCAACAATTATATTGCAGTCCAAAGAATGAATAAAGTATCGTGATGGTTTCCAGGCTGCTACTGTGTTCCAATCGGCCTCACAGAGCTACTAGCCTGGCTGACGACTCTCAGTGTCGTTTGTCTTCTTATGGCAGGAAAAAGTCCTCAGATGGACTTTAGGTGACAGTTAGTGGTGATGCAAATCCAGCAGAGATAACTTTCTCTACCCTTCAGGTGGCAGGCACAGACCCACATGCAGTTAGATATACAGTGTGAGTATTTTTTCCTTTCTCTCTTGTTGGTCATGCCCTGCTGTTTTTATCAGTCTCTCTGTCCTGTAATGAAAGGAATGCGGCCACAGTGGTAAGACTGAAGGAGGAACAAAGTGTAAACAGAAACTGGATAAGAAAATAAATTAGTTTGAACCACAGCATCTCTTTTTGTGAGTAACAAGTGAAATATATATATGAGCTTCACACAACAACATGATTGCTACACCTTTCAGTTGTTGTGTGCTTTTCTCCCCTATTATACCCACTGACCTCTCTATTAACACTTCTCAACCTGTGGCAGTAGGCCAACATAAGACTACACGAGGAAAGAAAATGTATGTCCGCTCAGGAGCCAAACATAACTTTTTGTATTAATATCATTTTTCATAGAAGCAGGACAGGAAATGAAAAGACCTCACTGGCATCAGTGCCAAGTTCTGACCAAGTGTGTGATGGGAAAACCCAACCTGAAGGCGACTCACACACTCAGCAGCTCTAATCTGACACACACCCAGCTTCACGTTTTAAAATATACATTACTTAAGCAGGCAGACACACACACACACACACACATGCTCAGTTGCCTCTGGTCTTTTTAAAGAGTTCATTCATTCAAATCTGGTGACAAATCGCTTCCCACACCACTTCTCACCTCACACGATGACACATATTAGAAATACAATCCACTGCAGTCATTCACAAAGATAGCTACATCCCATGTCTGTATTGGGCTGAAAGGTGTTGTGGTAATAATCGCCTCTATTTCTTGCGTGGCCAAAATAAAAATGTGATCATCATGGTTTATATTCCTGTCAGACACTGCAGTTTATTTTACTCACATCAAAGCTAGCTTAATAATTCACCAATGTTCGATATTTCTCAGCCAAGAAGAAACTGGAATCTAAATTACCCTCAGCAGACAATCAAGCTCACCAAAAATAACCGTTTAATTGGCCGGCTGAACATGGCCACGGCTATATTTAGGGGCTATTTTAAGCCCTGTGGGGCATAGGACAGGGCCTTGCAGGACACACACTTGGGGGAAATATGGATTCCAGCCATGACTGTGCACCCTCAGCAGTCCACCCAACATGAACAGGGCAATCCCCCCACTCAGGCCGCCCGGCAACATCGGCATCAGCTGCTAGTGCAAATTGCATTAGAGGACAGTGGGAAGACAGCCAGGCCTTTACTGTGCAGCCGGCTACAATTCAGAGCAGGCAATGAGACAGCAGTGAGTGACATTAGAGACAGCAGACAGACTGATTGACTATAATTGCATTTTAACCCATTTGGAAAGCATTCTTGAGTTGATATCAAATCAAACGTGATATGTATGTTCCAATTTTTGTTTGAAATTGTCATATGATTGGTGGCTTTTAGACGGCCTTTTATATGAGACATGTCAACCACAAATATAGCTAAAGCCTTTACAGCTGAATAAGACTAACAAGCTGAAAGGCACTGTACTAAGGCACAGCAATTTTGATCTAAATGCTATTGCAGTTAGCCTGCTCGGGGTGATAACGCTAGCATGCCTATGATTAGCAAAAAAAAATGTTGGCCCATGTATTTATCATAGAACTGAATATGGTGCTCATGCTTATACTTGCACTCACGTGTTTAGTACTGACTTTTTAGGTCTAGTTGTATTTTCTGGGATTTTCATGCACAACCATCTCTGGTGTTTACAGAGAATGGTCTGAAAAAGAGAAAATATCCAGTGAGCCAAAATACCTTGTTGATGACGGAGGTCAGAGGAGAAAGACCAGACTGGTTTGAGATGATAGAAAGGCAACAGCAACTCAAATAACCACTTGTTACAAACAAGATAAGCAGAAGAGCCTCTCTGTACAACACAACACGTCCAACCTTCAAGCAGAAGACCACACTGCCACTTTATTAGGTACACACTTCAACTAATAAAGTGGTAGGAGAGTCTATATCCACAGGTTAACATGGTCAGGGAATCACAGACAGAATGATGTACAACATTTCAGGGCAATTCATCTTATAGTATCTTACACATTTATTGATTAACTCTGAATCACACGGTGACACCACAGAGAAATGATGCACAAGTTGCGGCATCCTCTTTGCTACAGTTCAGCAGAGGGAATAGAAAACCCCATTACACCAATGAGAGGACAGTCACTTTCCCTTCAAGGTAGAACAGGCTGACAGAACAGGCTGACAGCGCCCTGATAGGCAAACTTACACACCTGGAAGTCTTGTGCTGTATCTAGAAGTGATCAGTGATTACATAGGCAAATTATTTCTTTGCATGGCAGCGTGTTGAAGATATCGTGAGACAGCTTTCTAACGTCTAGTAGAGGTTTTACATAATATCAGCTTATTCAGCCCGTGCAGTGGAAACACAGGAGTGTCTCTTATCAAATGGACTGTGTAGGTCTTTATACTGCAAGAAATATTAGCCCTTGAATATGAGCCAGTATGTAGGCCATTTATTTCTTCAACAAATCTGTTAGTAGGGAATATAATGGACTGATCAGCCTCAGTCTCTTTGTTTCCAGAGAAAACCAGGGCAGTGTGTGAAGAATATGGACAAGGACAGGGATGGTGGAGTGTGGTTATATTCTGCAAGGATGAAGATGAGTGCCTTGAAAACAACACATTCCCATTATGAAGCATGAAGGTACATCCACGCACACACAGGCGGCCCCTAGGTTCACGTCTTCCTACAGTGTAACGGATTTAGAAGAACATATTTTAAAAAATGATAACGATAATGTTACACAGTTAAAGGTAAGCTCTCTGATTGGCTGTGTCATCACTGTGCCTTAATAAGGAGAGCAGGACTTCAGTTGGAGCACAGACGCTGTCGAGGAAGGAACACAGAAGAACGTCTGGAACATAAACACCTGCCACAGAGCCGGCTCCTGCTTCCCATTACCTCCTGGTGCAGACACAGCACCACAAACACACAGATCTGAGACGTACATACTAGGCATTCTGATGTTTTATCGATAAATAAGCACTCCAAATGTCCTAAATACCCTGCTCTAGAACACGTTAGAGGTCAATTTCCTTTCAGTATTTTACCTTAAACCCTGAAACCTTTGGATCTACAGTATTTGCACTTGATAACAGCACCTTCTTCCCATTTGTCACAAAGCAATCTACCCTTTGTCCTGTGAATTTCTCATCCACTGCAACCCAAAGACACACAAAGCAGACTCCAGTCGAGGCTGCCTATTTGGCTACACTGTTTGTTTACAGTAATTAAACTGACATCTGAAATCAATGCACGGTTTCACGATTTTCTACAGAGATTTTTTTTAAAAAACGCATATGAGAAGTCCACACAAAGAGTCCCACCGACAAAGACAAACGTGCAAACATGCTGATACACAGCAAATAAGCACCAGTGATTCAGCACAACCCCTGTCGCCAGATTAGAGACAGAGAGGTGGAAA
>CAFUXE010000420.1:200232-211775 GCA_903364295.1 Serranus cabrilla | reverse complement strand
CACACACAGGCAGGAGTTTAATACGGGCCAACAGCTTGAGTGATAGTCTGGCTTTGGAAGATGACAAACCTCTCAACAAAAGTGTGACGGCTGTTATTATGGGAAAATTTATGGCCGGCTTTAAGTAAAACAGGACTCACCCTCAGCTGGATTTTGATGGGATGGAAATTATTTTGTCTGTAGAGACATGGTTTGAAAGTCAAGGGAATCTCTCTGTGATTATTTCCCTCCTTGTACTTTTAAATAAAGCTGTCCTTGCTATGAATTGCATTTATTCGTATTCTACGTCATTGTGAATGGCACACATTACACCAAATACTGTATATAAGAAGTAGGGTTGAACAGGTGGCTGACAGTCATCAACACCTGAGCCCAACATTGTGATTGAAAAGCCCCCAATCTCAGTCCTCAGTCCCAATAATTGTGCTACTATAATGCATGAAGACTGTGGTTTGGGTCTGTTAGTGGATTCATGTATATTTCTGCAGATTGACTCTCATATTAAACATGAACAGTGAATCACTTATAAGGAGGAAAAGTAGCCTAAAGAATTACCAAACGAGTATGTAAGGATGCAAAAAGTACAGTAAATTGAAATGGTAACTATCATCCAACATACATACATACATACATAAAGTATTTAAACAACAACGATATCATTGTCCATAGCATTGTTACTCTGTCTACATGGCACTTTGCCAATTCGGTCGACATTACCTAGAACTGGACGTGGCTCTGGCTTAGAACCAGATGACACTCTGCACATCCTATTTGACATCATAAGGTAGGCACACCCTAAAGCACAGCCTGTTTTACTGTCTGTTTTTTTTTTTTTTTCTATTCTTCATTCTGCACTGAAGAACACTGACAATGAAGGATTGTTTGATTCACAGGCAAAATGTTTACTGTGGAGATGGTTCAAGGGAGAAGTAGGTTTATTTCCTCATAGAGTTCTATACAATCATACTTGTTTAGGCCATTAGAAAGAATGCAGGTTTAAAGCTTCCACATTGGCTTTGGTTTTCAAGCCTGGAGGCTTGCTTGCATTAAGACTATAATTAAAAGCACTGCAAAGCAGGCCTTTGGACTGGGCAGTATATCAATATTATATGAGAAATCATCTATTTTTGGATATTGTTATATCATCATATGGCATAAGTGTTGTCTGTTGCTAGTTTTAATTGCTGCAATACAGTAAAGTGATGTTTTTTTTGTTAGTAGACTGCTGTAGCTGTTCTATTATGTGGCTTTACATACTGTTTACATATTATTTATCATAAAATCCTTTATATTTAATATTTTGTTGTTGTTTTTGGTCAAAAAATATTGTGATGTTTTATTTTCAGCCAGCCCGATAGCAAATGTGTTATATGTGCTTTAATGAACCACTTTCTCTTCTTTCTTGTCAGTGTATAAACTTATCAGCATCAGTCTGGAGGTTGAAGCAGTTCACTGTCAGTCATTCAGGGCTGGGGCTGTTCGAGCATAGTGCAATAATGTTGCAATGCTGCTGTAATAACAGTAAAATAACAGACAAGTACAGAAACAGGCCTGGCTCCCTCTTCTGGATATCCACTATAGTGTCTGACTGAAACACACCAGTGCAAAGTGCTTTCTTGCCTGTATCCATCTATTTCGTTATGGCTCATTAACAGAATTTCCAACAGCATTCCTTCCCTGATTCAGCATGTAATGGGTAAGGCACAAAGGTCAAAACTGTAAAAAAGAGATGAAATAAAGCTGTTCTGTCTGATAGACTGCTTCAATGAGCATAAAACTTTTTGTCTGCTGAAATAAAGGCAGACCACTGTAACGCAAATGGGCACAAGGAATATACTATGTAGTCAATGCTATTTGAGACGGGCGTGGGGAAATGAGACACATTTTCCAGAAGCCGTGATGACTCTCTGGGATGAACACTTTCAGACTACTGGCCTCTTTAACAGAAAGTGCCACCTAGTGGGCAAGTGGCTTATTGCTGTCTGCAGGACTAAAAGCTGTGCTCACGGATAAGTATAGAGCTTGATCTGCGATAAGATGACATTTAAAAAGCTATCGTAGTTAAGCTGTAGCAGAGATCCAAGAATAGGTGGCAGCCATCAATTGTAAAGAAGGCCAACATCACAATCCTATCGTTTAGTTTACATAAGACATTTCATAAACCTGAGGAATATAATTAGAAATACAAAGAGGCTCTCATATTGCGAGTGAATCACACCAGCAAGGCATAAAATGCCAATGTATTCAGCTCTAATGCTTCCATTTAATGCTTTTTTATTGCGCTATTATGAACAGCCGCCTGAGGGCAAGAGTCTTTCTATGTGTCTGTGGAGTAAGTGTACAGTAAGTGGTACTAGCGCTGCATTTGTGTGGATGGAGATTTACACTACTGAAGGGGCATCTTTTCTCCGGTCCCGTCTGAGTGCATACAGATAATAACATGAACAGAACATTCCCTCATGCAGCCTGTAATAAACAATATACATCATACTGCTGAGATATTTAGTGCTCCGTTCATTTACCTTGATCACTGCCACAGTAAATCTCTACTGCTCAGCCCGCAGTGTATGAGTCTCTGTGTGGCAGCATCTCACTATCAGATCATAGCCTCCTCACAATGAATAATTGAGGAGTACTTTCAGGGATGTGAGGAGTTTAAGTACAGCTTGGAGTCTCAAGGCCAAAACACACACACACACACACACCATGACTGCAAGCTTTTAGAAAAGAAAATTTAATTAGTGTCAACAGACTTGATCTCCTTAAATTAATAACACCAATAAACCAAAAGGAGTATGAGATTTTAATATTTTTCCAACAGCCTTTAAACTGTTGGGGCTAACACATGATAACAGATACACTGTGCATGATACAGAACTACGTCCATCAGAACTACAGGCAAACTTCCTTTAAAATGTTTCCTAAAAATGATTTTAACTACCTGACAAATATGCTAAAATGTTAAAGGTGTACTGCAGGATTTTACTAAAAAACAGGTGTGACTCTAAAGCCATACATGCTTTTTTATGTCTATGGTATCCAGCCAGCTAAAGAGTTTCAGCTTTACTTGCTGTGTTGTGGTAAAATTCTATAAATCTCTATTGTAAAGAGTGAGCAAACTCTTTTCACATTTCTCGTACCTCGAGTGATGTTCAAGCAGTTACGTCAACCACAAGGTGTCAGGGTGAATTGCCTGCCCTCATACTGGATAATTGAGTTTCAGAGCATGGCGCCAGTCCTCGAGTACAACTCATGCACGCACTGAACTTTACAGATGACCTCTGACCTCTCTGTGTCCTCCTGTACTGACCTCACAGCCATACTGTGGACAGTAAATCCTCCCTGTGACCAGTCTGACAGCTGACTGACATTCAACATTCAACTCAATCATGTACTGGTTTGTGAATGAGTGCATGAAAACAGCAGAGAAAAATAGAATCTACTGTATTAATTAATAATATGGAAATATAATGCAAGTGACAAGTTTTGCATCATTGACTGTGTACTGTCAAAACAGAGAAGGCAGGAAGCTCCATAAACCGTTATCAGTGGAGCGGTATTTCATGCAACAGACTTTAATGGTTACACTGGACCTGTCAAGTCCTCATGTCAATCCCAGTGGAGTCCTTTTTAGAACCTCTTAATGTCACCGATAGGTAATAAGATCCCATGGTATGTATTCAATTGAAGCGCTCACTTAACACCAGGTCTTAACAAGGTCTCAATCTCATTTTCCAAGGCCTATTCCCACAGGTGATTTGAAACATGTCTAAGCCGCTTTAATGGGTAATTAGAAAGATAAATGTAATTTAAAAACTAATTGAGACATCTGCAAAGTCGAGAGTAGTCGTCTACTTGAGAGACACATAAAAGAAAAGCTGTCCTATATTGCCTGAGCTCCAGTTACTACGGGAAGTCACGATACCAGTCAAGAAATAGTCCAGCTCATAACTGCTCGTTTAACCACAAATTGTCATTTATATATTTAATTTTTTTACAGATTAAACGAACAAGATGTAACATTCCAGTGAACTTCATAGGGAGATATAATGTGATATATAAACTTGTAAGAACTTTTTGATGTGTATGTATGTTGGACAGTGTGTGTAACTGTAGGATGAAGTTGCGTGTAAACTTAAAAGGAAGGATGGAAGGACTGTTGATGTAATTCCTTGTAGAGCCTACCCAATATGGGATTTCTCAGACCAATACTGATTTTATTGATTACCAATTTTGAGGCAAATTTAGTGAAATTTTGAACTACAATGAAAACAAACCTCTTATATAGATTGTGCATCAATGAAATTTTATTTTATTAAACAAATTACTATACCATTATACATTATCATTGAAAAATATTTGACATTATCGTTTAAAAAGTAGCTTAAAAAGATTAGTGTACATTAAGTATTAGTTAATTGCTGGGCATTGCTGGCAAATTGGAGAACATATATGTCCATACAGATAGATGCCAATATGTCTGTGATATGAGCCCAATAATACATAGACTCAAAAATATCATCAGTATCAGTACCTTGCTTTTACTTTGATGTCCATGCATTTCAGAATGTATGCAAATGGTATTATGTGTGACAAGTTAAAGAACCTGGAGGATTTCTCTTAACGCACAGAATGATAGAATGCTTCTAAAGATCGAGGGAAAGAGTACAGTATTTCCTCAGCCACATAGCATGTTATCACTGACAAGAACTGTACATAGTCCTCCTCTGAAACCCCTCCAGCACATGCTCATCTATATACAGTCAGGGATTCTGTAGCAGCCAGTCGGTCAGTCAGCAGAGCCCACAACAAAAGCTCAGCCTCACCCACGGGTGCTGACACAGCCTGACCTGGCCTTCTGATGGATAGAGGAAGAGCAGTGCAGGATGTGGATGCAGGCCTATTGTAGGTGCTAAAGTTATCCAAACTTCCTCTTACCCCTGCAGGAGCACAGCATTCCAAAACAAACTCCATCAAAGACTTATTGTGCAAAAACTGGCACACCAAACATTTGCAACATAAAGGGAGAGTACTGTAGATATCATGCCTGCATTACAATGATAAGTTATACAAATTAGCACGTTTATAGGCAGTCTATCCAGTCTTCTTCATTATTTCAGTGCAAAAGTATGATTTTCTGCCTCCTCGAAATTGACTATAGACTCTGTAATGGCAACACCATTCTGAAATTCATTATTATATTTGCCTATCAGACTAATCATTTTCTATGGGTATCAGCGCAAATGTTGTCCAGTATGTGCGATATGAAAGCTTTTTTACAGAACATATAAAAGAAAACAATTGTTTTTTTTATTCTGTACGTATATGGTCTGCACTGGACTGGACCGATGTTCATTACTCCTATGTTCTCTTATTTTTTTCTGAATCTTCATTTCATTATAATTTCGAGAAATTATTGACAGTATAATACATTGAATTTTATAATTTTAAAATATTATTTAATAAAGTATTTTTAGGAACGCTGCTTTCTGAATATCACGCAGAATTAAAGTGGCACAAAATTGTTATATTTTCATGTCACATGTACAAAAAATTCACTTAATCTACTGCCTATAAAAGTGTGCAACTTGATATTGCGTAAATGACCCTATTGCCTTGGCGGAGGTCTGCTTTGTCCGAGTACTTTTCTAGTTTAATGCAGTTTCTTTTTTTGGCCATTTTCAGCTTTATTGATAGTGGACAGACCATAGACTGTAAAAATAAGACAGAGAGTGAAAGTGGGAGACAGAGGGGAAGACGTGCTGGAAGGGGCTCCAGGCTGGATTCAAACCAGGGCCGCCTGCTTGCGAGAACAAAGCCTCTGTGGTACACTTTACTGGGACGTCCTAATCAGGTTCTTTTTGCATATCTCCCAACACTGATAATACACTCAGCTGTGTCAGAGACACTGTATTGCACTGTAATGAAGTATAAGTCATTACAGACAATAGCATTCACTCAGATACCAACTGCGATCTGCTATTATGTTATTGATATGTTTACATCATGATACAGTACTGATAACTACATCTAATGAGGAATGATTATGACTTTGCATTTCTAATAAACTCATGTCTATAATTGATTGTTGTAGTCAGTGTTAACATGACGATGAAGTGTGTAAATGTATCTAACACTTGGCCTGAGGCAGGCAGCACATCACAGCAATGGCACTGCTAACCCGTAGTGTAAATAAATAATGTGTTTCCAGCATCCCTACAGTTGAATTGGACAGGATCCCAGACTATTGTTTGAGCAAAAAGAACCACACCTCACTCTTGGAAAACTACTGTCTCCTGCTAATGTCCAGGCCTCAATGCATAAAGTGTGTATCCTGTTGAGGTGGCAAAAGCCATTCCCAGCCAGAAACAAACACCTTACATATGTTCTGTTTTGTTTCCTTTTTGCTTACAGTATCACTTACATAGTTAATTGTTCCTTAGTGGCCTGGCATTTAAAGTTGCACTAGACAGGTCAAGGCTGCTTGAAATGTATGGTAGGAATCTATAGAAAAGAGCATCCTATATACTGCTCAGCATGTGATCCTGTTCTCAACCCCTACTATCAGCAGACAAAGAAGTCCAGATATTATTTTATAAGCAGTTTTACAATAAAAACAAGTAAAATAAACAAATAAAACAAGGTACCTTTTGATACAGGGAAGCAAAATGACACCAAAAATATACACACACTGGTGAAATGTGTGACCTGTGAACCTCATCAGTCTGTATCTTAAACTGAGCTGTTGACCAACTCATGTCATGGAGTCTGACAAGTTCTACCCAAAATGCAAACAAGGACATTCCCACAGAGGACAATAGCCCTGATATAATTAATAAATGAACAAATGCTTTTCATTATTAGAAGAGTCAACATTATGAATCATGTTCTTTCATCTATAGTCATCAAAGTGGATTTTGAAAGGGGAGACCAGTCTGTAGTTAGGCTCATTGATGCATGTGTGAAACGAGTTTTAAAATAGTCTCCACATTATTCCTGTAAAGTCGCTGGTTAACATTTCCAAACTGTCCTTGTGTGGAATGTTCCCTCTTTAAAAATTAATGAACACTGAACTTGAAAGCAGCGTTTCATTGACCTTTTCTGGTGTCAAGTCTCAAGTCTGGTGGACTACATGTGCTGGATGAATTTTGTAGTTTATTATCTGAGTCGCACCATAAACTGTCCTCTGTTGGAATATGAACTGCTCCACAAAAGAATAATAGTTTGTAGATAGTTATGAGACAGAAGTGAATGGAACAAATATATTGTTTGAATGAAATGTGTGAACTTCCTGGTGTGTACAACCCTAAGAACAAAGAGCCATGGGGTACTAAACAGCAAATAAAATAGAAAGAAGCTAAGAGATGTATGACCTATGACATTAGCATGTTCCTGGATTACTAGTCAGCTACAGTAGTTCATCAACTAGGCCTGCTAACAGCTCCCATGTCACTGAGCCTCCAGCTTGGACGCACCGTTGAATCATCCTACCTGCAATACGAATGACAGCCCTCTCTGCTGGATCCAGGACCTCCCCTGAGGCTGACTTGGATCGTTTAACCCTCTGGTGTTTGGACAGGTTCCAGGGCAAGGTGTCCCCAGGACAGGGGGCGTTGCTCCTTTCTCCATAGCTGTCCTCCACTGGGGTTCGATCCCTGCGTCTGTCTTTACGGCTCGCCATCACCTTCCTAACAAACACATTGAAAGACAGAGTTTAAGAAAAGCTTGAGCAGTAATTATAAAATATACAGTTACCCTTAGTGTCATCTGCAACACAAAACAATTTGAAATTCTCCATCCAAGCTAATCATTAAACCACTGGCTCTTTAATCAAATAGTCATGAACCATGGTGTTAAAGTGAGCCAGGCCTTCCCCTGTGAGTTATGACCTCACCCTTTTAATGTTTATCTGACATTAAAATGTATGACAAGATAAACTTTTAAATACCCGACATTACACTGCAATAAAATGCAAAACGCAGGGCTAGACACACAGCGCACTGTGAAATATCATTGGTGGTGTGGAGATGCCAGTAGAGTGAGGCTCCGTGACCATGAAAACATTGCACCATGTTTGTTTATTTCACTCTTCTATGTGGACACTGATCAGGACATGACAGGTTAATAAGACAAAGCAATTCTAGAGAGGATTATTTCATTGATTTAGCATAAATTGCCAAACAAACAAAGAATGTTTTTGTTTTTTTCATTTATCAGAATAAATTCTGCAAAACTAGAGACATTGCATTTCACATGTTAAATGACAAAAATTCACACGTGTTCCTAGTTATTTGCATGGTTTTTTTTTCAGGAAGATCAGCATATCATCATTCTCTGGCAGAGGCTGAGATCTCTGCACATTCACAATATCCCCTGTTTGCTGCTAGCAAGTTCATGTTAGCTATATGTTAGCTAACCTCAACCGATTTAAATATCTACACATTTGTATCGATTTTTAACTGTCTTGCGAGGCACCGATACATCTCTACCTATGTAGCTAGCATATATATACCACATGTATGAATGCAACAGTAGGGCCTATTACATTTGTATGGTAAGCTTTAGTATTAAAAGCAAAAAAAGAAAAAGTATGTGATTTGGAAAGCAGCTAGTGTCCCCATTACTGTTCACTAGGCAACATATGATGACTGCAACCAACATGGACACACAGTGTATAACCTCAATGTTTTAAGCTAAACACTGCACCACAACGAGTTCCCCTTTAAGTCAACGCCATACTATAACTGCTTTAAAGTACATTGCTGACAATCACTCACTATGTTGTAAGTCACGTTTTGACTATTTGCTCACTCTCACATTTGCCTTTAAGTTAAATATTTACCAGTAATGTGCAGCACTAGTTACTGTATAAATAGTCACAGAGCAGAATGTGTGAAATATCGCTACTCATCACACCCATCCTATTCTCCTTTAATGTCTTGCACAGTACACTGTGCAAAGAGCTGAGAGAAAATAAATCCTCAATAAAATTGCCCTATAAATAGTTAAACCCCAACCGAGGCTGAGGGGGGCCACATCATAGCTTTAAATCAACCAGAGACATTAAATGGGTGTGAAAATACATGTGGAGAGTTATACACACACCCTGGCAATCTCACTGAATTAGTGAAAGTACTTTTATAAACTTGAGCGAGTCAACACAGAGTATTACATGACTCATCAGCACTCATAAACCCTGTCTGTACATTTGCCATAACACACTGAAGTGGTGTTTCCTGAAGGGCTCTCTGAGGTGACACCTCCTCACACTTTCTGTCACTTCCTCACACAATCACTTCACTTTCTGTCAGCAGAAATGTTTCAAGAGAGCTCTGGAAGCATGCAACGATGACTTGGAAAATATATGCGTTGTTTAATAATCTGAGTAAAGAGATATTTCTGTAGCAGATGTTATGCCAGTGACACTCCACTGTGCAGTGGGTGTGTCACAGTGATAGCACTCCTGAAAAATGCCTTATTGTTGAGTTCATAGTACAGCCCAGTGTGAAGTTATCATGCTGCACATGTAAATGTTTTTCCAGTCTAGTCAGCATTGGGTTATGATGTCATTATCAAACCAGCTTCAGGCACAAATTAGCAGCAAATAATATGATATGTTAATGTATTTGCTTCCATGCAAACATGTTCCTAATATTTACACTATTTACATGCCCTACTGTAATGCCTCATGGTCATGTTGCATCATAGACCACACAGGAATGCCACATTAAAATGAATGGCTGGTGCTGCAGGATTACAGTAAAAGCCAGTTTACTAATTGGCTCATAAATTTTGGTCATGTCAGAGTCTGAGATCTCATTATTAGTAGTACTGTAGGCCCTCCCATAGCCCTCCATGTGAGAGGATTCAGTTGCTGTCATGTTGTTTACAGTAGAAAACTGTGGAACTGTGTGTTTATTTATGAATTATAATAGGAGTAAAAACTACAGTTTGGTTAGTACAGGATAATCTCTAATTGGTAAAATTATTCAGAGCTATGGTGCAGTTAATTTATGCAGGATTCTGCTGGGCACCTTCAGGAACCAGCACAACTGGCCTGATGGACCTGCATTAAACCGATCCCAGAGGCACAGTGCAATTATAGGATGACTCAGTAAGGCAAGTTAACACTAGACTTCTCTTCTGTCTCTGTAACCTGCCAGTTGTTAACCCAAACCAATGCTCAAACACACACAGTTGCAGTAAACGTGTATTGTCTTACCTTACTGCTGTGCTGCTGGATCAGTGCGTAAAAGCCTGTCAAACAGCCATGAATGCATGTGCCACCGGTGCTTCAGTCCGTGTCCTGCAGGTTATCGCCAGCCAAAACAAATACAGCTTGTGTGTGTGACAGAGCACTGCATGTGTGTGCCGGTAATGTTGAGATAGCCACTCCTATTACGGAAGGCAGGGCTGAAGGAGGCTGGAGAGAACACCCGCCGTGCGGAATCCGCAGTCATCTGTGATGTTTCTGTAGCTCTGTCCGCTCTTCCTCATCTAACACCAGTCCCTGCATGGCGACACCTCACAACATTAAAGATCGGTAGTCATTCAGGCATTTCTTGACCCCCAAAGCTGCGAAATGCTGCTTCTAATCTTCATATTTGCAGATATAATGGGGAGCAGGCGTCCTCACCGCGGACCTGCTGTGGAGCTACCGAACCGATCGAGAGCAATTAAGTTAACGGCGCTTCGCCACCAGCAGAGTGGTGCTGCGGTGCAAAGCTGCATGAGTCACTGTTCGATTAGTTTGCCTGCTTGTCCCGGACTCAGCAGCGTTGTTGTGTCTGCAGAGCTTTTACAAGGGAGAGTTTAACGAAAAGGAAGGTTTTAGACCGTGATGGTGTTAAGACGACGCTCAGCTCATGGCATGGAAGGTGTTCAATTGAATATTCACGTGTGGTCGGATGTCACGTGACACATGCTGTGTTCAATAACTGCAATCAATGTGCAACTTCCACTTTGAGTGCAGTTTAGTACCCATACAGTTTAGTACCCATACTACCATTCTATTTACATTGCTAGAAACAGATTTAGTATGTCTGTAGTACATATTATGTCAAATGCAGTATCATGATGTTCTACTACATCCAGTTGCATTTTGCAGTATGCAAGCCAGCATGCTTTACTAGTAATCATACCCAAAATCCTCTGCACAGCATACAGTTGCTGTTTCTCAAAGTCAAGGATGCTTCATTGACAGGGCAGGTCTTTGTGAGGCAAGGCAAGACTCCTTTCAATCATTGGTATAACACAGGGTGCATCATTGCTTAATTGCACAGGTCCTCAATTCAGCACTATAATTTCGAAACCAGAGCATGCCAAAACCGCATCCATGTATGTGGTTTTGGCATCAGTGTTTTTCAATATTTTTGTTGAAATGAAGGATGAAATACTTTTATTTAAAACAAATTCTAAAATGACTTTGGGAAGCACTCAGGATTTGAGCCAGATGGTCAAAGTTGTATGTCCCAATTGTATGAATGCAACAGTAGGGCCTATACAATTTGTAAGGTCAGCTGGAGTATGTATTAAAGGTAAAA
>CAFUXE010000420.1:175962-190702 GCA_903364295.1 Serranus cabrilla | reverse complement strand
TAATCTCAGAGATATACTTGGCCAACAATGCCCAAAGTAAGTGGCTTCCGTACATTCCAATGAAAAGAATTTTTTAAAATCCTGAGCAAAAGTAATAAATCTTTAATGTGATATTTTTACACCTGAGATTGTGCATTTGGTTGGAATTAGTAATCATAGATCTACACATCCTCGAAATATGATGTCCATTGGAATGGATGAGGGATCTGAACGGGTCACAAAGTTGTTTTCCTTTCCACGTCGCGTGGCAGTTGGAAACAACTGCTGTGTGTGTGTGCGTGTGTGGTGTTGTAGTGGGAGACTTTGTAGTGTTGAGTGAGAAAAAAAAGGATATGGCTATGATTAAAGTAGGCACTAAAGCAAAGGTGGTAATTGGGATCATAAACACTCACTTTTCCATTTACCCCTCTAATGAAGCGTTCCTGTTTATTTTGAGCAGCCGATTCATCAGAAAAACAGCATCCACTCTGAGCTAGTCTGAGTGTTTAGCACAATTCAGATCTGCTTATATTATGGCGGCAGCATGATGAAGGATGTCAGCAAATACAGAGTGTTATGTACAGGATGCAGCATAAACAGGCTTACACTGCTTGTGTGCAAAACATAAATCCAGTTCTACTGTACCAATGTCATGTGTGAAGGCTGCTGCAGACAGATATTACAAGCCAGTTCCAACATTTTATATGAAAAAATGCAAGTATTAAGGAGACATTTCAAAGAGTCACATAGAGTATTACACGTTTCCATTGAAATGTAGCAGAAAATTTGAATGGATGTCTAGGATTTCTTATATTCTATTTATTCATTGGTGTAAGCAGATATCAAATTAATGAACAGGTACATGCACAGAATGGATCAAGAGCCAGAATGATGCTACGTAGTCAGCCAATGTTAGTGCTAGTCAGCTTGGATAGCAAGGGACAGTGACCCTCTAAATCTGAATCTAAATCCTCTAAACATCAAACTTGTGTCTTTTGGTCCAACCAAACACTGAACACGACACTTTTAAGCCATCTTAATGTCCCAGTTAATTTTGATGAAGTGAAAACACACCATCAAAGTTCGAGGACAAAGCATGCAATGGTAGTGATCTCTCCATCACAGGGTAGCCTGCTCTCAAGCATACCTTGCTTTATCGTCTATTTTACTCTAAATTGGACTATAATTTACAAAATGATCATCATGCTGTATTGATGATTTCATAGTGATTCCTTTGAAATCATAAACCAATTCTGAGAATGTTTCCTGAAGTAATAAAGCAAGAAGTATTTTCCTGTTGAGTTATATACAAACAGAATTTGTTTTGCAACTGCTGGAGTCGCCCCCTGCTGGCCATTAGAAAGAATGCAGGTTTAAGGTACTTCCACACTTGCCATCTCAAAGAGGTGCAGATGTGTTTTGGGATCTCACTTCCCCGAGACCCAATCCGACTGTGATTCTTCCCGAGAATGTCGCCACTGTCTAATAATGCAAATGTAAAGGCTTTCAACAGTGGACCATAGGCTCATTCACCATTGTGTTACCTCATTTGGTAACAACAGGCCTGGCACCTGGCTCCTGGCTATGTTGTGTTAAAATCACTGCTGGTGAAGTTATCTTCTATAATTCATGATAAAAAACAAACAAATACGAAGGTTATTTGAATGTACACCATGTCATGGTAGATACCTGTCAATCACAAGGTAGACATGCCCAAAAGCATACCTTATCCTACCGTGTATTTTACTGAAGACAACTCAAAATGAGATATTGAGACCATAAACTCATTAGAAAATGTTTACTGTGGTAATAAATCAATTGAGAAGTAGGTACATTATTTCTTAGACTTCTGTACAATACGAGTTCTTCTTGCATCCGGTGCAGTCACCTCCTGCTGGCCGTTAGAAAGAATGTAGGTTCAAGCCACTTCCTCACTGGCTTCACTTTTGAGGCCCTGTGCTGGTCAAACTTCTTTTAAACAGTCTGCCATGCTGCTTCCCCAGTTTTTCCCGCATGTATATTCTTAATAAACAACTAGAAATATATAACACATCTCTCTCGGGAGAGCCCCATCAGAGTAGAACAGCACTGGGCAGAACAGCAGAGGTAAAGGTTTAATCACTCTTTTTGAAACTGGCAATATAAGTGGACATTTAATCACAGGAAAATATTAAAGATAATTACTTTTTGGCAGGGTGAGGTCAGTTTTAATCGCAGGTTTTACAGAAGGCCACCTCTGAAGCTGTTAAACAAAAGAGGGGGGAAAAACACACTCAATTATTATATAGAATCTAAACATGAAAAAAAAGTATATCTGCAATCTGATATATTGGTTTCAGCCTCACACACACACACAGTGGTGCAAGATGATATAGTGTCTTTAGTCTTTGGGAAACTGTGATCATAAAACACATTTTATAGCAGCTAAGATATGGGAAAGTAAAACTTAAGATTCAAGGGTTATGACAGGGGCAGACCTAATTCTCAGCTAAACCGTCATTTTTCATGAATTTTACTGCAATTAACCTTGCATATGTGACTCTGTCTGGTCTCCGCTTGTGTATTTATACAGGTAGCTATCACTAGAGGACAAAGCTGTCACACCTGGCCAGACACAGGCTTGTTTTACTGCTGATCTGGGCTCTGCCAGGTTCTCCTGCTCTAATGCGGAGTGTCAGACAGAAGAGATATAAAGTCACTGGCTGCTCATAATCGTAAACATCAGGAGGGAAATTCCACTGTTGCTTTATATGCAGTATCAGAGCCCAAAAATTATAAGAAGCTCATCAACTGTGGGTGTATTTTCACTGCTTTGACAGATGCTTTATTACAACTGGAAGTGTTTAACTAAATATTACGCCTGCCCTCTGGCTGCTTAGATTAGGATCTGTTTAACATTCTTCTCTTTCCCTTTAAAAAGCAACATTTATCTATTAGGCCATCTGCGTTTCCAGTTCAGCCCCACTCTTAAACATGATTCTTTTCGACTTTGCCGCTCACCCAGTACAAGGAACGTTAATTTATCGTAATCCTTTGAAGAGGGGACCTGGAGGAAGCTCACCCAGTCAGTGTGCTCCCCTCAACCTTTCCAAGTCCAAATGCTGTGTGGCATGTTTGACATAGCGAATGAAAAGAATAACGCAGGTTGTCAGGTAGGAAAGAGCCAGGCTACAAGGCCACAGCAATCAGGAAAACTTGGTCCGGCACTAGGCATGACTTCAATAAAATACCTCCAGTCCTACTTTTAAAAGCATTAGTCGAGGGCAAATTAAAAAGTAGAGTGCAATTAAAAGAAATCACTGTGTAAATGTTAGCATGTGGAAGTTTTTCTTTTCCTTTTCCCCCTTTTTTTCCCCTTTCCTCCTAGTTGAACAAAGAATGCCCCAGAGGCAGAGCTATGCAGCTGCTGAATATTACTACACCCATGTGTTTTAAATAAGACCCCATTATAATCAAAATCATAAAAAAGGTAATGTGCCTCTCTTAAACATTTAAATTTAAGTTAACCAATGTAGGGTTCAAGCCTTTGTGAGGATTTTTGTAGCTCCTAATTTAATCTTAGGAAGAAACAGATCAAAGAAGCTATTATTTGTAACCAATATATTGCTCTATTGAAAGTATTTAAAGAAACAGTACATGTGATTACAAGTTCTATTTCTGTAAACATGAATGTTTGCCCTTTGACCAGAGGATGCATCCAGGGAAATGCCTCTGTGATGCAAGACCATGAGAACGAGTTTCCAGAGCACATTGACTTATACAATTAGCTGTAGCTCACTGAAAATGTGATGATGTCAATTGTAACTCTGCACAATGGTAACATCAGAGTTATTATTAGTTATTGGGTGCCCTGGTGCTGAAGTAATGGATTCCTAATTCAGAATGGATGAAAATATTTGTTTTAAGCGTCAGAAAATACTTGCCCTCGAAACTTTGGTTTTTGTTTTGATCAAATTGAGGTGAACTTCTGGACAAAATTTCCAACAACAAACTTCCCAGTTGAAAGTTCTTCTTCCTTCCCTTTCACCCACCTGAAAAAAGTTACAAATCAGTTCATCTGTGGTTTGCGGAAATGCAGAATACCACCATTTTTTTTTTTTATTTGAGTCTGGGCTGCCAAACTGCGACTGTTTCACAATGTTAACCATGTGTTTAAAATTGCATCTGTTACATTTAGCGATAGAGAGGTGTTGACCTCCTACCACTGGCAGGGGAGGTAATCTAGGAAACACTCCTCTTGGTCATATTAGAAGGTTGGAAGAATCTACCTTTTGTGGTTGCATTGATTTGGGGACTCACTGATATCTGCAGGTAGTTTGATATGATATTATCAAAATGATTAGACCTATGACACTTAAACCTTCTTGGTGAAAAGGTAAAAGAAAAACACAAAAGGAGCACATACAATTATGAGAAAAGTATTAAAAAGACTTCATTAAAACAGCTTAAACAACCTGCAGTAGTCAGAGGAGCTCATACAAAGTGGATTCGAAGTGAATTAATTTTCAAAGAAACCAGAGGACCAAATTGCGGATACATTCTGTGGGGCCTACTGGTCTGCAGAAGTCTGCTGTGCTCAACCCTTTAGTTAAAAGTCACTGAGGGTGTCGCCTCACACCAGGACAGATGAGTTTCCATGGGAGGAACGAAGATGTCTGGCCAAATCCACTTTTCCCCCTTATTAAAATGGATATTTCCGAGCTGTCAGAGGGTGAAGTCTGGGTTTTTCAGAGACTCTCGCTGACAGTGGGCTTCCTTTCCCCATAGGTTCAATATCTCCTGTGGCTCTCCCTCCCACCGTGCGGTATAGCGGGTTGCCTATGGGTCCCAAGCCAGTACGGCTCTGGCAAGCTGTTCACTTTTCACTTAGCGGCACACACTAATTTACTGAGACTCTACACTGTTTTGGGTCCGCGGTGCATTTCCCACGTTCCAGCTGAGAAAATATATCATTAGTCCCTCATCGTGTAATGCTTGCCACGTTACGTTATAAAAGCTGGGTGTAAAGCGACATGGATAAAACAGGAGCGATTTCCAGTGTGCCTCATTTTCACCGCCTGCTTGGAATAAGTGGTGGGCGTTAAGAATTTGAAAAGGGGACAAGATGCGGTGTTGAAAAGGCCATTTTGCTTACTAAATGTTCCTGGGTGGCTGGAAGACTAAGCGTTTCCATTGCAAATGTCTCCAATAACGCATTACAGCCATACGAGTCTTTACGAGCCAGCCTTGAAAGTTATATGGATTAATTAACTTTCCAGGCAAATTAAGATTCCATGCTAATTGTAGTCTAGGTACATTTAATGAGATCTAAACAGAAGATGGGTACTGCACAAATAAGCCCCCCACACACACACTCACACATGTTTACTCCCTGCTTTAATGCTCGATAAAAGAATAAAAAGAAGCTTGTTTACGGCTCCGAGGCAAAGACGGAGCGACTTCACAGCAGAGCTGTCGCCGAGTGTGTTGCTCTGTCATTACGCGCTGAGAGTGAGTGAAGACCCTTTTTTGGCACAAGACCACAGTTTTCTGGGTTCCTCACTTCACAAACATTTTTACAGGCGTGACAGGCTGCGACCGAGCGGGCCGCAACAGACAGCTCTGTCACCTCAAAACAACCACCCCGCAGGGCCACACGAGACGGCTAAATATATCGCCCCCCAGGAAGCCAAGCGAAAAAAAACAAACTGTTGAGTCTGACTGGCTATCTTGTGGCTTAATTAACTAACACAGGACACAGTCGCAGCAAATTAGAGGCCAGTGGAAGCTCTTTGACTGGATGCTTTGTAGGCTTTACCACATGGCGACCACAATGCAAATGGCTTCTCATATCACTCATCAATGCCATATTGTACACCCAGTCATGTTTACTCTCTCTTTAGTGCTTCTACCTATCAGGATGACTTAAAAAGCGTCTTCTGCACCTACATCCGTCTAGTTCCTTAATCACAAGTGCACAAGCCATTCATGTGGCAGCAATTTGGGCCGGCCGACACCCAGTGGTGAATGTGCCTGACCCCCTTTCTGCCCCTTCTAGCTCCCACCATCCCCCCCAAACACCCTCTGGAAAGCCACATCTATCGCCGGAGCCTTCAGGGCCCTGACTGGAGGCCCCAGCCCTTTAAAGTCAGGCTGTCAGGGCTGTGTGTACGTCTGCATCTATGAATTAGAGGTATTACAGGTTACAAAATGAAATTCTGGGCATGTATGTGACTTCAGCAATGAGCATGGCAATCAACTGAGCTGCATTAAACACATGTAACAGTTTCAGGAACTCCATAGTCCGTAAACTGCCTTTCAGCTAGATGCTTCCTTATTCAAATACAGCCCCAATTGATCAGTGTTGAAAATGCAAACCAACCAATGACAACTGATCGTTTAATGGATAAATAAGAATAAAACAAGAAACACCATTTCCACCCCAAGCATTGTTTTTGGAAAAAAAATAAAAATAAAATAAAATAAAAAAGTTTTAATATTGGCACTTAACAGACAACATATACACCAATACAGACATATACCAATATCTTTGTGATCAGCCAGTACATTATGCTGACCGTTAAACAAAGGTTGAATAACGTTTTCATGAAAGCCATTAGAATCCATCTCACCTAATTGAAACCAAGTGTGCCTTTGCACGTTATTTCTATCTTTTATGACGATGTTGTGGTTGATGAAGGAGGAGAAGAAACCAGGAGGTAGCTATCAATGCACTTTAATGCACACAACAACGGATTTTACTTAAGTCTGTTTCCTGAAATGCGCACATACCTAAGGGTGAAGTTTGTGCTGAGCTTACAGTTGCATGCTGGGCAGAAATATAAGGAATGCATCCTTACATTGTGTCATTTTAATGGTGAAGTAGTCCTTTAAATTGAGGTAAAAACCCATTGATGCTTTTATTATATCCTCATATCAGGAAATAAGAGTGGGATTTTTTTTGCATCAACAGTAGCAGAACTCAAGTTTTGTTGGTGCAAGGGCTCCTGTTAAATTGTTTCATTGGCACAGAAAAGCGGTGGCCTTTGACTCTGTGCAGAAGACATCATCCGCTTACAAGCTCTTACAATAAAACCCATGCACGCCGTAATAAGCCCTGCTTTGTTTCGAATACATCCAAGTGAAAACATTTATTGGACTAATTACAATGGCCTCTTATTGGATTTTCTTCCTGTGTTACACATGCTTTGGCAAAGTTCCCAGTATTGTGTCAAAGCGTCTTACTGGTCCCGACTGTGGTACTAACTGCCATGCATGGAGAGGCAAGGAATGAGGGGGAAGCACAACGGAAGCAAACTAGGAATACTGGATTAACATTTTCAGTTTTCATCTTTGTTTTAACACAAAAATGCAGATTAAGTATCAAACTTGTTTCTGGGGTAAAATTTAATGATCCAGGAACAGAAATGAGGTAGAAAACTGGACAGACAGAACAGCAGCATGTTGAGACGGGGACAGACAGCGTCAGTGCCCCAGACCAGGGCGCTGGGCTATATTGATCTGCCTGAAGAGCTGAATCTGTCATTGTGTCAACAGCAGTTTTATTTGGCCGTAACATTGGCAGCCAAGGTATCTGACAAATATTTATGAACACACAAAACAAGCAAGCTTGGAATATCCAGGTCTACTCTGCCAATATTTTTTCACGTTTTGTTTCCTTACAACATTGAAACATGATGGATGTAACATGGGTTTCTGATGCTGATCAACAGAAAAAATATATTTTTACACAAATGTATGCTGGGAGATTTGCAAAACAGTGCCTTCACGGAATTAAAAGATTTTTCCTCCACAATGTAATAATGAAAAAGTAAACATTCAAAAAGATATGGACTTATTGGTATGTTGATCAACAGTCTGAATTGTGTATATTTTTTTTTTTTCTGTTTGTATATCTGTTTGTCGTGAGTCCAATCAAAGAAATAAATAAATAGGCGTATATAGTATATACATATATATATACACAGTAAGAGGAGCATCCAAATAACTACTTGCCCATAACAGCCATTCACCCATTTATGGGATGACAACTGTCCACTTGTGGTCAGATCATTCGAGATGCATGTTAATGCCATGTTGAAAATGGACTCTGGGTTTAAACTGGCTCCTAAAGGTTGAAAGTTACGTACAAAAACGATATTTACCTGTGTCACTCAATTGTATGTATACTACCTAACTACCTAACCTAGGACACATTGTCTGAAGGCTTCAAATTAGCTGCGAGCACACTCGTAAGCACCAGTGGATATTTGGGTTCAGTTATCTGTCTCTCATACAATCAAACACAAGATACTATTAGTACACAAAATCCTCCCGCAATCTGCAGCCATTCTGTATTTGTACCAGTGGGAGTTGACCCTACACACACATTTGGCAGGAAAAAGGCTTGGGGTGGCAAAGCCTTTTTTTGCTACAGCAGTTGACCTGCCTCTGCCTACATCACAGCTGTAGTTTCAAACATGGGGTTCACATTTTAAGTCTCGTTTTGCTTTGGTTAAGGCACCGAAACTACTTGGTTAGGCTGACAAAAAAGATCATGGTAAAATCACTCCCAGCATCAGTCAGTTGTGAAGCAAAGTCATTTGCTGGAACACACACACATGGCTTTAGCCAAAATAGGGGCTTTGACACTAAGAGTTTTATATAAAACAACACAATTTTGTCATTCATACTTTAACAGAGGGAGAGGAAGAGTTGTGCTATGTATGACCAATGTGTTGTCACCTCGAGCTTCCCACCATTCACCATAGTGAAATAATTGCACAGTAAGGGTGTTTAAACCAGTTTTTTGGCACAAATAATTCAGCTTTTTGTGTATTCAGCATATATTAGTACTTCAAATTAAATATGCTTAATTAACAAAATTTTCCAATCATTTCTTCTGGATTTACACTTTACAAAAAAATCAGAAGACCACATTTAAAAAAAATTAAAATTATAAAGTACTTTTGTATTTTTCTTTATTTATGTGCCATGGTTAAAAGGAAGTTTGGATCACACTATTGACACCACAAGACAATTTGTTTATACTCATTGTTAAAAAAAAAACATGTTACATGTCACATGTCACACATTATATAAGAAAAAACAAACTTTATTGTGATAATACACTGTAGTATCTGCTGATGTGCTCACATCCCTGAGAACAGTATCATCATCCTCTGATAATTCAGATAAAAAATCTCTACTCTGGCGCTTTGGTTAAGGGACAGTGTCCATGAGAGCAGCTATGGCAGTGATGGCAGCCATGGCATTCATGACAGTGATGGCAGCAGTGGCTTTGACGCTTCTGCCTGATGTTGGACAGCATCTGTGTGAAAGACAAGAGACATGAGTAAAGATCTCTCTCTGTGTTTGATCTCTCTCCTTCTCTGGAGACAGCAGAGATCTCTCTGCATCAGTTGGTTCATGGTGTTTGGCTTCATTCATTCAGTAACTGAACGTACCTTCCCCAATCTCCCTGGCAACTCTTGATGTTCAGCAGCTGGATAGTCGTTGCTCATTGGCTCCTCCGGCTCTTGTACCTGTTGATGGATTTTAAACTTTCAGAAACAACATCTTAGCATTTGGACAAAACACTCCAAATGAGTAAAGTGATGATCTTACCCCAGTGACTGTGTCAGCAGAGCTCTCCTGAATATAAATGAAGGCGAGCACGACGGCCACTGCAACTGCAACACTGAATGTCTTCATCTCAGCAGAGTACAAGTGCTTTAGCTGGTAAGCAGATAGAAACAAGTTGATTTCTGATCTTCGTCTTTAAGTTGTGTCTATCTGATGGTTGAGTGTGTAAAAAGTTCTGCTATTTATACTCAGTCAGGTCATTGTTGCCTCATCACTGGCAGAAACTTTCCTGCTTCCACTGATGGACTTTGCATCATGACGAACTGAAGGGAATTTTCTACTTTTGACCTTGAACGTATTGTCTGTTACAAGACAGCAAATCAGTCATGGACTCTTAAATCAAATCATATTATATGGAATGTATTTTACCTATTTAACTGAGAGACAGAAACGAATTGTATACATCATTTTTAAGAGAAAAATTTTGAATATTAAAGCTTCCATGTAGTTGTGCTATGTCAGGTGTTTTTGCAATACCTCTCTATTTGATGTTTGTAACTTTTTTGGCATCTTCAAGTGACCAGCAGCAGCAAAAATGTTACTTTTCAGGAGCGATGTCTTGAAGAGCATCAAGTTGTACGAAGGATGTTTAATAGTTTTATTCAATTGTTTACGATAATTTCTGTCAGATTTTTAAATAGCAAAAAATCCAGTTGTCCTCTTTGTTACTTCTTGCATATATTCTTAATTTATAATAATATAAAACACACTACACTGTGAATGAATGCAGCATATCTATTATTTAAATAACACTTGAAAATAACTATTTATAATGTTATTCTGTTCACGTGAGAAACCATTTAGACTAAAAATAGTTCCCTATTTTGTAGGATTGTTTACAAGACAGAATGTGCTAGAAAGAGCAGATAAGGTAATATTTAACTTGTAAAAGTCGTCTGATTCCAACAGATCTGGAGCCGTTCATGTTTGTTGACACTGACGTTGTGTTCAGCTGCAGCCAGCACATGGAGCAGCAGGGTTATCAAATAAGGAAATGACGTAAAAAGGGGAATTTGGTTACTGCATTTAATATGTGAGTCTTAATTATGCATATTATATCTGTGCTCTCAAGGGGATTTATTATGTTGAACTGCAAGTTCCTGCGTATGAACTGAAGTTATTCAGGATGATTATTTTACACTGAGCAAAGACATCCACAGGGTTCCCTTCTTTGTGGAAACATGTGTCTCAGTCATCTCAGTCTTACACAGTTCTGTCCTGTTTCTTCCAGGTAAAACTAAAGTAGATATAATATAATTTAAAGTAATAGTCCATCATTCATTTACTGTTGTGTAACAGAAAATGTGTCAAAAGGTCAAAAGCAGCAAATTTCCCATTTCCGTTCAAAACATCAGTTTGTCATGATGCAAAGTCCATCAGTGGAAGCAGGAAAGTTTCTGCCAGTGATGAGGCAACAATGCCCTGACTGAGTATAAATAGCAGAACTTTTTACACACTCAACCATCAGACAGACACAACTTAAAGACGAAGATCAGAAATCAACCTGTTTCTATCTGCTTACCAGCTAAAGCACTTGTACTCTGCTGAGATGAAGACATTCAGTGTTGCAGTTGCTGTGACCGTCGTGCTCGCCTTCATTTATATTCAGGAGAGCTCTGCTGACACAGTCACTGGGGTAAGAACATCACTTTACTCATTTCATTTGTTTATGAGATACATTTTGAGTGTTTTGTCCAAATGCTAAGATGTTGTTTCTGAAAGTTTAAAATTCATCAACAGGTACAAGAGCCGGAGGAGCCAATGAGCAACGACTATACAGCTGCTGAACATCAAGAGTTGCCAGGGAGATTGGGGAAGGTACGTTCAGTTACTGAATGAATGAAGCCAAACACCAGGAACCAACTGATGCAGAGAGATCTTTACTCATGTCTCTTGTCTTTCACACAGATGCTGTCCAACATCAGGCAGAAGCGTCAAACCAACTGCTGCCCCAACAATTCCCAAAATGGAAAAGAATGCATGCTCTGTGGCGGCTCTCATGACCATGTTCCCTTACGCAAAGCGCCGGAGTAGAGCTTTTTTCACTTTATGCAATTTTACAACACTACATACATACAAACATACAATTTAAAATACATTACATAGATTTTTGCAACTGTTCTTGTGGTTATAAACATCAGAGGATGTTGCTGGATTTGGTCATGCTGGAGTTCATATGTTCTCAGTGATGTGACTGATTCATCTACACACTTTACTGAATATCTACAGATATTAATGTGTTTTATCAAAATAAACTTTCATTCACTTCTACACAATGTGAGAACATGTTGATATGTCTTTTTGATGTGGTTTGATGACAGAGGAGAGCACACAGAGCTTCATCATTATATACATTTTACTGTTATGCATGGAGCTAAATGGTACAGAGGTACACAGAGTTAAATGATATGAACAGAATTCTTTGGATTCATCTCATGTGCACCAAAATGAATGAGTAGCTACAATGTAGGTCCGGTTTATTTAGGCCCACAGTTAAGGGGTTGAAATACTTTTTACTGACTCTGTTCTCAGAGGCTGCAGTGGGCTCAGTTTTAAAGCTGCTGGTACTAACCATGTTGTGATCAGTCAGTCAGTGATACATTCAATGAACATAATGCCTCGATATCAGTGAGTGATACGTTTACTGAACATACTGTTACAATGAATAAGAGCCCTGTGAGAGTTGCAGTCCATCAAGCACATCCCCTCTCTCCCTTTCTCATGTCTGGAAGTCCAGCAGTAGCAACTACTGACAACTGTTGTATTCAATAATTATGTGTTGTGAAATTATGTTGAAGTATTCTTGCACAACACACTGAATCGGTGTGTGAGTGCATGTAAATGTTATTTACTGATTAGCAGGTGGCTTTTGGAGGGTAGCTTGGCCACCAGTGAATGTGTGTATGAATGTGTGTCAGGGCGCACCAGAGGGGGGTGAATAATAACCCAAATAATCTAACTGACTGCGACAACGCCAACCTGGGGAATTTCACCCCAGGAAATATATAGACAACTTAATCAAACAAAGGCACCACAGGTTCAATAACTGAATTAAGACAGAGACGTAGTTCCAAAACTGAAACTGGTAGTATTTAGGTAGGGTTTTAGTGAGGCAAATCAATCAATTTAGGAAGAGGTATAATATAATTTACTTTATTCTAAAACACTTCCCATCATAATGGAATTTTAATAGAAAGTAACAAAATGGGAAGGGGAAGTGAGTGGTGCCAGCAGAGGGGAAGCAGCCTAGCATCGATGGGTGCGTTCCAGGAGTGCAATCTACTCACCACTCGTGAACTCACAGCAACACGGCAAAGAGATGCAAACTATTGTGTCCCAGTGCGCTTAGGTTGCCTAGCCTCCACCAACGGCTGGCAACCACTTCACTAAAGGGGGGAAATAACAAAAGGGTTAAACAGGAAAAAGCTAAAATACCAGTTGGCTCAATTTAAAAGTAGCAGACAATCAATCAATTAATTGTACTCAAATTAACAAAGCAACCAAAACAAAAGAAGCAAAACAGCAGCTGATATAAGGCCTGAAATACAGAAAAAAATATTACATAAAATGACTTGTTTATTACATGTACTAAACATCCTGCGTGGACCTACTAACCCCTTAACTGGCTTCACTATTACCCTTACGGGGTGACAGCTACCAGGATTTCAAGTCAGAGGGAACCAGGCACTACAGTCCAGGAAATACAATTGTCCAAATATCTCAACATCTCAGACATTGAATTATAGTTTTGAAGACCAACCTAGTGGTACTCACAAGGCAAACATACGGCTTAAGGAGTAAGGAGCATGTGTCACCAACAGCAGACGGACACAAATGGGCAGCCATGTCGCCACAGGTGCCTTATATATAGTGCAGCTGATTAAGGGGCGGGAACAAGGGGAGGAGTTGACCTACATTTGAGAGGCTGCATTCAAGGCCAGCAGTGAAAGAGAGACATAAAGCACTGCTCCCACTACTAATGGATGAATGATGATCTCAAGTGTAAAAAGTGACTTGGGTTCAAGTGCAGTCGATTTACCACAGTCCAATAATTGCACAATAAGATTGTTTAAAGGAGATTTTTAGTACAATAATTCCGCTTTTTTTGTATTTAGCATATATTGGTACTTCCTCTCCATTCAGCTTTAAAGGTAATTGTGCTTAATAAAATACATTTTACGATCTTCTCATCTGGTTTTAACTGGTATCTTTTTTTTGATAATATGTTTTAAATTTTTGTTCATATTTTTTATAACACATTTTATTTTTGGGTTTTTGTTGAAAGAAAAGTTAGCATCCACAATTGACACAACAAGACAAAATATCATGTTTATGCTGTCATAAACTGTCTGTCTGTTGTTATTTTTTTTACACTAATTAGACAAAAAAAAACATGTTCACACATTTTATAAGAAAAAACAAACTTTATTGTGATAATACACTGTAGTATCTGCTGTTATGCTCACATCCCTAAGAACAGTATCATCATCCTCAGATAATTCAGATAAAAAATCTCTACTCTGGCGCTTTGGTTTAGTGACAGTGTCCATGAGAGCAGCTGTTGCAGTGATGGCAGCCATGGCATTCATGACAGTGATGGCAGCAGTGGCTTTGACGCTTCTGCCTGATGTTGGACAGCATCTGTGTGAAAGACAAGAGACATGAGTAAAGATCTCTCTGCATCAGTTGGCTCCTGGTGTTTGGCTTCATTCATTCAGTAACTGAACGTACCTTCCCCAATCTCCCTGGCAACTCTTGATGTTCAGCAGCTGGATAGTCGTTGCTCATTGGCTCCTCCGGCTCTTGTACCTGTTGATGAATTTTACACTTTTAGAAACAACATCTTAGCATTTGGATAAAACACTCAAAATGTATCTCATAAACAAATGAAATGAGTAAAGTGATGTTCTTACCCCAGTGACTGTGTCAGCAGAGCTCTCCTGAATATAAATGAAGGCGAGCACGACGGCCACAGCAACTGCAACACTGAATGTCTTCATCTCAGCAGAGTACAAGTGCTTTAGTTGTTGAGCAGATAGAAACAAGTTGATTTCTGATCTTCGTCTTTAAGTTGTGTCAGTCTGATGGTTGAGTGTGTAAAAAGTTCTGCTATTTATACTCAGTCAGGTCATTGTTG
>CAFUXE010000420.1:140549-169401 GCA_903364295.1 Serranus cabrilla | reverse complement strand
GTCTCTCTCCCCCTCTATCCTCCCTTCCTCTCCCCTCAAACACTCTGTCTGTTTTATTTTACTATGTTGATCTGTCCTGTACAAATGACATCTATTGCACGTCTATCCGTCTTGGGAGGGGATCCCTCCTCTGTTACTCTCTTTTTTTCCTGGTTAAAAGTTTTTTTTGTTTTTTTTCCAGAAATGTTGTCCACTGTGAGGCTCTAAGTACAGAGGGTGTTGAAGCCTGTACGGTCTTTAAAGCCCTATGAGGCAAATTTGTGTAATTTGTGATTCTGGGCTCCAAGAATAAAAGTTGAATTTAACTGTATTTAATTCATTAATTTTACAGTTGGTGCAAATCTGAGTTTCCTGGCAGATTGTTGTGACAGTGAATGACATAATAACTAAAAGTTGTAAATTCCAACAGAGTGGAGCCTTCATGGTGCTGTTTGTTGACACTGATGTGATCATTTGAATGAAGTCCTCAGGTCAGGAGTGTTATCAGTACATGGGGCAGAGTTACATGAAGGAGGGAGTTTGGTTATTGTGCAAGATATCTGGAAAGACTGAAGTTACTAAACATTAAAACACATGTGACTTTATCAGTGTCACTACACAGTGAATATTGTGCTTTATTTTTGATTGTTTGTTATTCTACCTATGTTAAAATATTGAAATAAACATTTATATATTATTATAGTATATAAAATGATATAAGCACAGGATACACTTATACACTTAATATTTTAGAACATGTGCAGCAACTTCCTCATGTATGGAACAGTGTGTTCTAGTTGTAGAAAATAATGGTTCAGTTCCATATCGTCACACAGGGCATTAACCCAGATCTTAAATTCAAAGCTACAGAACATTCCTTTCCTCTGGAATTTCCAACAACCATTCCCATTATCACACAAGAAGTGATGCAAGTCCACCTCTGGAGGCAAGCAAGTGCTGCCAATGATGAAAAAACAGTGTCTTCACTGGGTATAAATACCACATGATTTACACACTCAGCCATCAGACAGGAGAACAACTCGGAGCTGAAAATAATTTACCCTAAACCAAATAACTACTTAAACCAGTCAAACCCTCCGAAGATGAAGACATTCAGTGTTGCAGCTGCAGTGGCCAGCATGCTCACATTTATTTGTGTTCAGGAAAGTTCTGCTGTTCCAGTCACTGAGGTAAGAACATGACTAAATTCATTTGCAAATTATCTGTGTTTTGTCAGGATGCTAAGACGTTCTACTGCTAAATTGCTAATTGTTCACAATGTGTTACCAGGTGCAAGAGCTGGAGGAGACAATAAGCAATGACAGTCCAGTTTCTTATGAAGATGAATCAGCAGAAACATGGATGGTATGTTCAATCGATTGAATAAATGAGGTCTTTAAACCTGAGATCATTCAAATGTATTTTGGTTGTGTTTTTCCTGGATGAACAGGGTAAATGACGATGCTCTTTTCTTTCTTACAGATGCCATTTGACATCAGACACAAGCGTCAGACTGGCCCAGTTAATTGCCATTATTGCTGCGGCTGCTGTTTTGTTGGCATCTGCGGAATGTGCTGCAAATGAGGATCTTTGTTCAAGCCTATTTCTTTATTAAAAATCTGATGTCACTGCATTTGGTCATGTTGAAGTGACTGTAGTCAGTGATACATTATTAACACATTGTACAGAATGCTGTACCTGCAGTAAATTATTATTATTATGAGGAATGGGTAAATACACCATTATCTGTATCTGTATCTGTATCTGTATCTGTATCTGTATCTATTCAACTAAGTTATCTGTATCTGTTCAACCAACTAAATTATATGTGTTTGTTTATGTTCAGCCAATAAATTATCTGCATCTGTTCAACCAACTAATGATCTATATCTGTATCATTTCAACCAATTAACTAAAATGTCTGTATCTGAATATGTTCATCTGTCTAATTTATCTGCATCTGTATCTGTTTAACCAAATAAATTATTTGTATCTATTCAACCAAGTTATGTATATCTGTTAAGCCAACTAATTATCTACATTGTACCTGTTTAACCAAAAAATCTGTGTCTGCATGTTTCCAACCAATTAACAAAGCTATCTGTATCTATTTGACCAACTAAGTTGTCTGTGTATGTTCTCCTAACTAAATGACCTGTATCTGTTCAACCGACTAAATATCTGTATCTGTATCTGGCACTGACAAATGGGGGATATGCTGTAACTCAAACTCTTAATATAAGACTAGGGTGTGAAGGAAGTAATATTCTCCACTGGCCCCTAAGAAATAGCACTTCCAGAGGCAGCATCGTTTTCCAAGGGTGGTCTGCTGTCCAAGTGCTAACAGGCCCAGCTCAGCTCTGCTGCGCTTTGCTTGTTATCCAGAACAGTGAGGGGAGGTATGGCATCTAGCCATGGTGGTATGCATGCTATTGTGTTACTTTCAGCATGGCTGGATCGCACCTCACAATTATAATGACCACAAAGGTCAAATAAATGGTCTGGTGTTAACTCAGCAGAGAAATGATTAGGGAACACACAGACTCAGAGAGCAATGTGATAGAGTTTGAATGGTGAAACAACATACAGAGAGGTCAACATATTGCAAGTGACAAGCAGAACAATGGCGAACCTGTGGTTGCCATTTAAACCTATGTGATTACGATTTAATTACCCACACACACATAGAAGTGCACGTACACTCTGAAGAACACACATTTGCTCACAGTCACACATGCACAGACTACCAGTCTGGAGCCTGGCAGACTCCTGCTCTGATCCCACCCTCATGCAGCCTTGCAGGGGGCTAAGCGGCATGCCAGGCCTGCCTCGCGCCCAGACGGATGCCCGTTACACGCCCCCATACCAACAGAGCTGCTGCCAAACCACACAAGGAGATAGTAAATGAGAGCAGAGGGTTCTGTTCAGCTTCCTCACACACACACACACACACACACACACACATATATATACACACACAGAGAAAGACACAAGCCATGTGGTTTATTTTATCTGACTCATACCCACATACACACGCACAAAACACAATGCAGGCAGGCAGGCAGCAATTAGGGGGCCTGTTCATCAGTATTCTGGCTCTATAAATCTTCAAGCTTAAAGTGTATAAAGTCTTTGGGTGGGAAGCTGATGAATCCACAGGATGTTACTGTTGTTGAGATGCACAAAACTGGAAGCTGCAGTGAACATCAGTTAGTTTTGGGGGTTTTTTTTCCGTGGCTTGAGATAGGCAGCCACAAGATTTATTAGTTGAACACATTCATCTACTTTTTAGAGAGGTTGGGTTTAAGGACGTATCAGAGGCCCAAAACGACACGGCACAACATTTTATAATACTCACAAACAGGATTCTACAACAATAAGCAAGAACTGAATGCTTGTATTCATGTCACAAACCGAGGAATGTGCATGTGCATAAATGTGATTGGTTAATGCAGTGCCTTGCTGGAGGACATTGTGCTGCATCCCCATGCGTTCATTCTGAGGGGAACATGTGTTCCTGTACCAGATTTCATGTAAATCCATCCAATAGTTGTCAAGAAAGTTCACTCAAAACCACAAATGTCAATTACATACTGGCACTGGAAGAAAACCTCATTAGTACATGTCAAATGGGAACATGAATGTCAGTAAAAAAGTCTATAGCAATCCATCTGTTTAGATGACATGGTTACCCCTAGAGCTGCGCTGCTAGAATGGGTAAAAATTAATTATGGAATAAAAAAAAATCTGCACTAAATGAGAAGGTTTAAATTTATTTTCTTGCAAACCATATTAGTTAACTTTACTCAGTGGTTGGCAAAGTACAAATCATTTTACAGACTAATTTCTCTATGGTGAATGATGAATTGTGAGTAATACTTGTTTTTAAAATAAATATCTAATAGTGTGGAGTAGAACTCTGGGATTGCTGTCTATGAATGTTCCCCTTGATTGGATCCAGAGGGCCACATTACATACAATATTGCCTGTAATATCTCATTTGACTGCAATTGTTTCAGACTCTCAAACCGACAGATTAGTCATCACTTTCTACAGTTAATCACTTAAACCAGCAACAGCAGAGAGCACAGTGTGAACCAGAGGCTTCACCGCAGGTCACACTCCACAGCAAAAGGCTGGGAGCCATTCACACACACACTCACACACACACTCACACACACACAGAATCAAGGCTGGGAACCACTGACATGAGGTCAAGACCTCCCCTACGGCTGAGTTGATTAAACACGTTTCTACAACCCACACACTGCCCAATAAAATGTGTTGTGCTGGGGATGATGACTGTGTTGCACACACTGGGAGCATCATTGGCTCCAGCCTTTCCAGAGAGCCCAGCCCAAGGAATGAGACTGAAGTACATCACCACTGGTTGACTCAAGGGAGGGCGACTGCACCCCTTGGTGCCCCCAAGTTTGAAAAGGACATTGCAAAAGTACCCTCTTGGATGCCTCCGTGGCAAATAAAACACGAGGAAGTGCCTTCTAGGCTGCCAGTAAATGGAGAAAACGTTTTATTGCGCCTTCTTAGGTAACATTCTAGTAGATAAAATGTGATGAAGCACCCTCTTTGGTGCCTGTAAAGGAAAAAACATGATTTAGTGCCCTCTAGGGTGCCCAGAAATGATGAAAACATGATAAAGTGCTCTCTATGGTGCGTATAAACAGAGAAAACTTGATAAAGGAACCTTCAGGGTAAACTTGAATGGAGAAAACATGATCTCGGGTGCCATTCTAGTGGAGAAAATATAATAAAGTGCCCTCTAGGGTGCCCTCCTGATAAAAAATGTGATGAAGTGTCTTCGAGGGATACTGCATCTTGTGTTCTTAAAATTAGGAAAACTGGATGCAGTGCCATATAGGCTGATAGATGCTAGAAAGCTTTCTGCGACCTGATGCCTCACTGCATACAGCTGGTGCCCTTTTCATTTACTTTTGCCCCTGCTGCTCCGACAGCCTGAGTCCACCACTGTACAACACCCTGCCACAGCGGCTCCACTTCCACCCACTCGCTGTGCCTTGAGGGAGCAATCAACCTGGCTTCTTATAAAGAGGATAATGCCCGTTTGTACGTGTGTATATGTATGAATGAATATTTCCTCCTCAGACCCTCCAAGTGGAGGCAAAGGTTGCTTCGGAACCATGGCGCTGCATAATCCGGCCTTGAATGAAGGCAGGGGGGAAGATAAACATTCCTGGACAATGAGACCCTCCTTTACCCCCCGCTGTGCTCACTTTAAATCTGCTTACCCACAATGCAACACTTGGCTCAAGCGAATGGCCCCCCTGGAACCAGTGCAGTGCCACTACAGAATAACACAGCCCCGCTCTGAGAAGCCACAAGTGTCAGCTATGGCTCAGATACAACCCTTCTGGGCCCTTACTGAGCACATTATATCCAATTCAACTGGTCTTAATATACTTTAATAAGACCTGTTTTCGATTAATTCTCCCTTGAAACCGGTAGTAACACGGCTACTAGGCACATATAAAAATTGAATGAATGGAGTGAGGCTGCCAGAGAGTCAGAAGGGGGAAAATAGGAATCCTTGTGGATTTGTCCTCACCAGCTGGCTCTTGAGCCCAATATAATGGTTGTGCCCATGGCTCTCAGAGCACCCGTAAGAGGAAATATATTTGCCCAGTCTGTAATGTGTTTAAGGTGCGCAGTATGATTCAGTTCAGGTCATAAAGCTCTTGCGTGTCACATCCTGAGAGGAAGGACAGAGCTACTCTGCCTATATAACCCTCAAGTGAACAGGGACAATGGCTTGGTGTTGTGTTTGGATCCCAATGTAAAAGAAGGGTGGGCTAATATGGCCAAAAAAATACTTACAGCACCCATAGGAAACAGCACACCGGGTCGTTATAGAAATGCCTGTCTGTTCCATGTAATAGATGGTGATAAAAAATCCCGTGTCCCCCGCTGCACCTGCTGTTACGAATATTACTGCAGAAACACTACCACAGCAAGCCACTCATAAATAAGCCCCCATTTGTCAAATCAAGCCCAGCATGGTGATATTAATGTGCAAGGTGAGCATTAAGAACATTAATCTTCACTTCCTGTCCAGCAGGTGAGGCAGATGTGGAGGAGCTGAATGACTGTGATCATCGTGCACTTCTAGCCCGGCTCAGGATCGTTTTATACAGTTTCCCGTTTCAAACGTCTCTGCAGAAAAGCAAATAACTGTCACACACAATTAGCTTTTATTGAAGAACATATTTATTTTTGGGATTAACTTGTTACCTAGCAACTCCCAGTGAAGCCAGAATCCGCTCTGAGAGTTGACTTTGGATTGCATTTTTGCAATTAGGAGCGAGTTTAGTAATAAAAGTCACCCATTAATGCCACCATTTAGCGGGCTTGTACACACCATGATGGCTAACATATGGCAAACTTGTTCAAAAATATTAAGATCTGCTTGTCCTTTGACACCGCTATGTTCCTACTCGGTGCTGTTTCGGCCCCTGCCAAGCACCAGGGCTAACCCATATTAAGATTAATGATTCCAGATTTCCCTCAACTCTAAGGGCAAGCGATGGCTCATTATACAGTTATTAAAAACTGCAAATTATTACAACATTTATTATCCCGGGCAATCTCATTTGCCCCACCAATGTCATAACTTCCATTTCTGCCATCTGCATTGGAACGAATGTGTCACATGTGCCACAACTGCACACGCACAGTAGGCTACAGTATGTGAATGTAGAGCAGAGGTCCCTGTGAGGTACATGCAGCGTGTACAATAGATGCATTTACTGTATAAGCCGTAACAACCTGCTTTAAAAGCACAGATTGCTATCACTGATCTATATAGTAGAGAGCCCACTGGGTCATTTCCTGTTAGTGGTTTCACTTGTTGTGCCTTTGAAGCCGGCTTTAATAATAGGACCCAACAGAACTAATGAAAATGCTCTCTGTCAGATTAAAAGGGAGCTTCAGTCTCAGCCACCTAACCACATTCAGCACAAACATTAAAACACACACACACACACACACACAGAGGCATGTGTGCACACATACAGTTTACAGAAGTGGTTTACACAGAGAGGACCATTCCTTCTGATGTGTGGATGAATGCTAACCCTCTTAACAGCAGAGAATGCCATCAGTGTCCCGTTTCTCACAGTAATAGAAACAAACAGATGGATTAATACCAGAGAGGAAAGGTGAGAGGAAAAGAAATACACATTTCTACTAAATGTGTGATGTGATTCTCTTTGTATTCCTGTTTTTCCATTGTAGACACTGTAATGTGTGCTGTAGTGGTGGTCTTGGGCTTAATGAATCCACTTCAGCGCAGTTCCTCTCCGTAAGCCTTTAGGTTTAATCCCTCAGTCTGGAGCAGTGATAGTCTGGCCCAGGGGATGACATCTGTGAATCGTTCATTAACTTGTAACCAGCAGCAGATGTCTTTAAAAACAACTCACAACATCTACGCCTTATTCCTTTCCCTGCAACAGTCATTTTTGCTTTGTTTCATTCTCTGGTGGGCCCAAGTGGCAACATGAGAATTTTATTGACCTCACATTTGAAAAGAGAATGCAATTTAATGAGAATGAAGACTCATATGATAAGAATGTGCAAATTACTGAGAATAATATAGCGCAATGTGGAGTCCCAAAACTGACAAAACGTGATGTAAAGTTTAAAATTAAGGCAAATTTTTTGTCCCTTTACAATCTGCTAATTAAATTAAATAAAACAAAATCTACTTTATTTTTTCATATTTTTTTTCATGAGCCTATTTTATTTTTTCAATGTAGTAATTTTTGGTTGATGCTAGAATGGATAGTCCAGAGGGGACATGGGAAGGACAATGTTGTGCTCTCTGCTGTGATTGGTTGGTTACTCCACAGCAAAACAATCAATTACAAAACCATCGAGTTTCTGACAGTCCACCAAAAAGCCTATTTTTTTCAGCTTGATGTAATACAGTATTGCAGGCAAAGTTTGCTTTGGTCCCTTGGATATATTATTATGTAATTTCTCACTGTAATGCTGGTCTAAAGTATAAGTGACTCTTTTTAGTCATGCATGGTTTAAGTGTGATCATTGATTCAAATTCCCTTTCTGCCAGAAAGTCTCTCTAACACTTTGAAAAACACTGCTACCAGTACAGAAATGAACCCAAACACAAGACTCAGGACATAGAGTAAAAGTTAAAGTCTTTACCTGCCACAGCAAACAGGAATATTCACAGGTGATAGCCCTCATGTGCAGGCAGATGTATCCAAGTATTCTACGCTGGATCAGAGATAGATTTACTAAAAGTCATACACTATAGGAGATAAGACAAGAAAAGCTTGAAGTCTTATTGGAAAGACAAACTGTCACAGGCAAAGACACAGACTAAATGGACGAGGGAGGCGGGGTAAAGAGGGACAGGTGACACTAATCAGGGGCAGGGTAGGTAACCACACAGGTGGGACACAAGGCTGTGGATTATCTGGAAATAATTACCACTAATGAGTTTATTTGAATGTCCTTTTTTTTTGTTTTTTTTACCTTGAGCCCCACAAGCCGAGTGCTGTCGAGTTGCTTCATAGGTGACAGAAGACAGATATCTCCAACACTCAATACACACCAAACAGATCTAGATTGTTGTCTAAAAAGCACAATGTGTAAGAGGAAAAATATGTAGTTTGGATGGACTGAGTTGGGGTAAACTCCCCTCTCATAATTGATCAGTTTCCCCATGAAACACATTTTTCTTTTGCAATATATGTTAATGAAAGATTCATGTCCATGTATCAGTTCAAACACACTAAGGCCATGTCTCTCCTGTCTATACTAGGGACCACAATGCAAGTCTTGGACTTCATTCAGTCCTTCACATTTTGTAGATGTGTGTAATTTAATATAGGCAAGTAGCTTACCTTAAAAACATATTATTCTGAATTTACAACTTAGTCTGTTATATTTTTTGCTTTAACTTTATAACATTTTGTCAGTTTTGGGCAGTAGGGGAAGAATTTTTCAGATCCATTACTTCAGTAAAAGTACAAATACAATACAGTGAAATTACTCCAGTACAAGTAAAATTCCTGCATTCAAGACTAACTTAAGTATTAGTGCAAAAGTATCAGAATTAAAATGTACTTCAAGCATCAAGAGTAATAGTACACGTTATACAGAATGGACCCACTGAGATATATTCCAAATATATTATTATTATTATTACTGATGCATTTATATAAGCAGTATTTTACTGTTGTCAGAGTAGGGCTAGCTTTAACAACTTAATATAATGTTATGTGTTTTCATTTGTAAAAATTGCTAATCAAATATGTTAAATCTTGACCTAAAAAGTAACTAAAGTTGTCAGCTGCCCAACCCTGGATTTTTTCTTTTCTTTTGTTTTTTCTTCTGTAATTTGTATTGTGTGTTCGGTATGTTTTGTCGGTTTTGTATGTTTTTTATAATTGTGTAAAAAAAAAAAAACTCAATAAAGAAATTTGAAATATAAAGTTGTCAGCTAAATGTAGTAGAGTAAAAAGTACAATATTTGCCTCTTAAATCTAGTGGAGTAGAAGTGTGAAAAAAAAGAACAAGTACCTCAAATTTGTACTTAAACACAGTACTTGAGTAAATTTACTTTGTTCCATTCCACCACTGACTTTGGGGCTCCGTAGCGGAAAAGTGTTAAGTTGTGAAAATAAAAAGCCTCCTGTGTAAAATATGCTGTGCCACTTTGAACACCTGTGAAAGATGTTCAGGCACTTAAAGCTGCTCTGTATTAGGCCTTAAGATGGACATGGAGCATATAAAGAGAGGGGTATTTCAACACTGACAGCCTCCCTATGGAAATATCGTGTGTGATTTCAAGGGGGTTAACCAGAGCAGGAAGACTGCGGTCAGTGTCTCCCAGGATGATATATATGTGACACAGTGTGATTCATCTGCTACTGTGCATTCATAAGCTGTCCGGCAGATTCAGCTTTTTTCCTCTTTTGGGACACTGATTATACAGTGTGGATCTCGGGCTAAATTAGCCGTGACGCGCATTAAAACATTTTCTCTTTGCACATGTATCAGGCAGATTTAGCCTGGAGGAGACTTACTTTATGTTTATTGGATTTTTTTGGGGACCACAAAAGTGAATAAGTGCGACATGCATCACATAAAGAGGTGATCCAATGTGTGTGCGTGATGAAAGGCGTGTGCCACAGCCAAATACATGTTGTTAGGGCATTAGGGTATGATGTTAACCAGCGACGTGCACTGGTTTTGTATCATTCATGAGGATACGTCATAGTGAATTACAAACCCTTAACAGTGCCGTCATGCTGTTAAGGCCCAATCGACCATATCCAATCCTTTGGCTGGAGGTAGCACTTGTGTCATGCAGTGCCACATGATGGATTTCACAAATGTTTTTGAAATCACATAATTGTACACTAAATTGAGACAAGGAAACGGCAGTTTCAGAGTTTAGCCTCATATATTATAGCCATAGACAATAATGAAAAGCTTCATCATACAGTCACATGAAATGTATTTTAATAAAACACCATGTACACATATGCAGTCCTATGACCATACATTTGCTGGATCCTAATCATTAAACCTAGAATATGTCAAAGCATAGTTTTATCTTTTCTTCTTCTTTAAAACATTGAAATCAGTAGATGAGGTCAAATGAATGTAATACAACACTTTGCGTGACATTAGACAAAAACCTTTTCCACGTGTTAAAGATATGCACTGTTATAAGGAACTCAAAGAATATTTCAGCATATAAGAGTAACAGTATGAGGCAAAAAGTTCTCACTGAACAAAAAAAGTACAAAATAGAATTAATAAATAAATCAAATATATACCATATAAATGAAATAGCTATGTGGCGGCTATGCTTATTATTTGTTTTTAATCATTTTAATCTGTAGCTTGGTATTACAACCTTTTTATCTCTAAAACATTTAGAACGGTGAACGAGTCAATACTGAAAATACAGTAATAAGCTTTCATAATTAGATAAACTATGTACACATGAGTCTGTTGCCATGCTAGTCGAACAACTAAATTTCTTCTTTTTTTTTATCCACACTATACAGTTAGAGCATAAAGCGGTCTGAACGTAAACAGTTTGTGCTGAGAATAAAATACTTTGCAACTATGCATGGTAATTTCTTTAATATTACTCTCAAAAATGTACATAACATAAAGGCCACACATGGGAACGCTCCGTCTCCGTTTAGAGGGGAAGGTGAGGGTAGTTTGACATAAATATAGGAACAAAAAACAGTCTCTTTCAGTTCAAGATGCCATTTTCTTGTCCATCAGCATCGTTTGCTTCAGCCGAATCTCTTTTGTCTCTTCATCCTCCCTCTTTTAATTCATCCTCCCTTGTCCAACCCCCCACCCCCACCCCTTCCACGAGCAGTTTAGCTTGCCAACATCCTCACTACCTCTCCTATCCACCTCTCCCGCCTCCACAGTGTCTGGTTTGCCCCTCCGTCTTCCATCACCCTGCACGGCTAATGACATTGTTAATGACAGGAAATGAGTTCAGTAATGTCAACTGTAAAGGTCCACAAGGCAAGGCAAGGGGTGGGGCTGAAAGAACAGAGTCACCTGGCTGGTCACTGCAGCGGGGGGGAAGCAGCGGGAGGCAGAGGTGTGAAGCATGTGTTTAGTGTGTTGATATCGTAGCATGTTAGACATATATTTTTGTAGTGACGGACTTGTGAGTCATGTCCTGGTGGGCGGGGGGGAGGTGGGAAGGTGGTGGGGTTCGTGATAGTCATCGGTCAGATTATGGGTGCAGCAGCGGCTAGCAGCTTTGCGTTGGTTCTTTGTTCAATGGGAAGTCTGTAGTTCCGGTCCTCACTGGCTGGAGCGCGCAGAGGCCAAGTGGTCACTGTGCTGGTTCTGGGCCCGAAACCGCAGCCTCTGCTTGTTTTTCTTCTTTGGTTCTTTGGATCGTTGCTTCCCTGAGCCACCTGGGAATAAAGGGACAAAAGAAAGAAAAGGTTAGACATTTAATCAGTTCAACCCACACTCGGTAGCTTCTCAGAGTAACTGTGACCATGTGTACAGCTTCACAGGTTGAGGATCCTCATTAACTTAATTGAAACACAATAAGATCTGCGATGGTACATTCCTGGAGTTGACCCTGCAGACCTGTGTTAAAAATATTTTTCTTTCTTATGTTAGTTGATGCTCAGTGCATAATGCCAAAAAATGGCATCCCCCGAACCTGACATGTAACGCATGCATTATATTTTAATCTTCTACTGTTCATTTCAGTACTTTCCATTTATGGTTATAGACCGAGCCTCCATAACAAGTATCTGCTAAGTTAGAAATGACTATCTGTAAAAAATTATAACTCAGTGGTATTGCTGTTAGATAAAGTTAGCCATTCCTGTGGACAACTTGCAACTGCATATTTCTCTGTGTGGCCCTTGCAGTCTGTCATGAAAATTTTGAGCACCCCTGTTTTACTTCATTTTAGGCTTACGTGGTGAGTATTTTGAGGCACATTTGTGTTTGATCCAAGTATTACAAACCGTCCAACAGCAAACCTTTGGCACAGCAATATTGTATTTTAGGAATATTGTTTGGTTTCTTGGCCAAATAAATTTAGGGAATGAGTGTGGGGAGGCTCCCTCCAAGTTTGTATTCCAGTGAATTCTCAGCTTTTTTTTTTTGTGTACTACTGTTAACAAAATGTCAGCATGTATCAGGTATTTTGTTTGTGAAAAGATCCATGCAGTCCCACACAGAAAAGCAGCTCCATCACATAACCTCACTGACCTGGCCTCACTATAAAGAGATTGTTGGCAACTGTGCGCTGCTGTACTAAGCATATTTGCTCTTAGTGCATCGGGGGCAGGGCTGTAGTACTAGTGACTGCACCAACTCCTGAATATGAATCAGTCAGACTGAGATTTTCAATGTTGTGTTAAATGAGTTCCTGATCATCAGGTCAGAACATGTCCTGCCAAACAACCACTGATGGGATGACACAACATATTGATGGATTTCTTTTCAAGCAACAGATTAATGACCCGTGGGCTCCACTTCTATTGATTTTACTGTAAAAAGGCAGTATGTAAAAGCCCAGTCATGAGGGAGACTGCTGTGGAATGGATTATGTGAACTCAACCTGCTTATTTTGGGCTGGAGTACTCAGGATATGGGGCTTAAGCTTGGATTTGATTTCACCGTTCAAGAGTTGGGAAATTTTGAAAAAGGTGATGGAATAAGAAGATAACCACTTGGAACAATTTTGAATTTAACTACAACCTTCTTTGCTTTGAGTATTCATGGCACAAGGATCCAAAAAGGGTGCCGTTCCATAGTTCTGAGGTCTCTTTGGCTAACGGCTCATTAGTACGGAGAAGCGATCTTTCTCTAACCCTAAACAAGTGGTTTTTATGACTAAACATAACCATTACTTAACCACAGTGTTGTCACACCATAAAGCATTATTTAATTCATTATTTTTAAAAGCATATTAGCAGTCAGTGGACTCTAGTTTTTATTTTCGGACTATTGGGCTGCCTGACCCATATATGTACGCCTTGGACATTTGGAAGTACAAACAATGAGCAGTCCTCTTTGTAAAGCCCTGACAGTGATGTCTTACAAGTTCTGCAGCTTTTGCCAATGAAAAGGCTGCGTTACATAAAGAACCTAAATGAGGGTGCATCACATATCAGGTCTTGGTTTGCTCCAACCCTCAGGACTGAACCTCAGTTTTAAACAAATGTCTGTTCAGCCCAACACGTTTCACTGTCACTGCAATAGAGAGGGGAGATAAGTATGGGAAGTTGCATAACTCTCTTTCCAAGTTGGAAAGGTCCCCCTGCCCAAGGTTAATCCATCCCAGGTTTCACTGGGACGGGCAAGGCATGCTGGGAACTGACTTCCTGCTCTCATGGAAGCTTGTGCGGTGGAGGTTCTGCACCCACGGCTCTCTGTGACAGAGAAAACTCTGGCTACCGAACCGCAAGGCAACAATCTGGCTGCCAAGGCCACAAATAAGATAACGAGGTGTGTGTGCGAGATGTATGTGTGCGAGGTGGAGTGAGTGTGAGGGAATTTAAGGGAAAAGAAAATCTAATGGGGGGAAAAGTGGAGTAAGGCTTGGATGATGAGACGCTATCTGGATCCTGATCTAGAACACAAAGAAACAAGCCACGCTATGGTTCGCTGAGGGGGGAAGCACGGGAAAACGCTGCAGAAAAACGTTGTTTCATTCCTGGGTCTATTACTGCACTTGTTCGAGCTTTTTCTCTCACGAAAAAACAGGTAACGGTGTGTAAAATGTGACATTATCTCTAATTGCCTTCTCGTATGTGCTGGCGTTGCGGTGGCCTTTTAAGCACCCCTACAAAAGACCTACTTCCCATTCTCAGGGCTGCACTGTGAGGTAGATTTCCAAATATTCACTCGTTTAAGCCGACACGCATGAGAAAGCAAGATATTACTCTGCTAATAGGGTCTCCCAATGTATAATACAGATGCATGCAAACATCAAACCATCTCAGAACTATTTCCTGCAATTAATCTAATCTTGTTATTTTGAGTCACATTGCCAATCTGAGCCATGGCAATAAAGTTTCTCGCACACAGCTCCGTCAAAATCACCCTTTGAAAACAACTCTCACATCTCCTCCATCAAAATCTCATGGCCTTCAATTGAAAAATATTACTTTGGGGGACTTTGTACACTTGCTTCGCTGATGCCACTTTAGATTTTTTGCATGACTTGCGCTACGATAATGTTTGTTAAAGTAAATCTGGAGCTGAAAGGCATTTGGCCTATAGGTTCATTTTCCTAATTGCTCTTTAAAGAGGTAATTTTCATTCAAAACAGTGTTGCTAGGTGCATGATAAACACGGCTTTCAGTGCAATCAACTCAAGACGAATTACATTTGACGGCAATAAAGTACATGGTGCAGCATTAAACTCCCTCTGTAGCGGGCAAAGCCTTCGTGGGCCATTTCTTGGACGCAGGGCGGCATTTAAAGTGAAAAAGCCTGCATTTACAGCAATTGCTTGAAACACAAATATATAGAGAGAGTTAAGTTAAAAAGTACTTTTCCTGGCTGGTTCAGCTCTGGGCAGGAGATCTGTGATACAAAGAGTTTTACGCTCTCTGTAACAGCTCGCAACACACACAGACACACACTTCTACACATGCAAAACTGCAGGGAAGAAACTAATTCAGCAATTGCACAAGCAGACAAAGCTACTGAGTTTATTCACTCATTAGTCATCTTGCATTGATAAGACAACTTTTTAGGCTTTGTGATCAAACTCAAACTATCACATCACTTTACTGTTTTTTTCCTTTGCAGAACTGGGCCAAAAAAGCTAGCGACAGCGAGCCTGACCTCTAAAAATTATTACTATTTAATGATTTTTCCCTAGCGGTTCATATAAAGTTAATGACAAGTATACTTTTTTATAAACACATTTCTTTTTGATAAAACTCAATTTCCTGCAACCCCAATACCAAAAAAGTGACACTGTCTAAAAAAATACGATCATTTGCTAATCCTTTTTGAAATATATTCAACTGAAAACTATACAAATACAATATATTTTACTCAAACTCCTGGCATTGAGGCCATGCTGCAGAATCTGTACTTTTTAGGTTTTTAGGTTGGTTTTATTGCAATGCTTTAAAAGCCTAAAAAGGAATACAATAAAGGAATTTCAGCCTTTTTATCTATTAAGCCTGAAATCTTCCGTCTTTCCATCGTTACTGCTCTCTGCCTTTCTATGGCAGTTGTTTCCAGGGCTTTTTTCCCCTTTTCCTGTGTTTTGCCTTTGGTTGTAGCAAGTTGATGAAAGCTGTCAAGACAGCGTACAAGTCAAACTACCATGCTGCACATGGGATATACAAAACATTCTTCCTGAAAGAAAAAAGTTATGGAAGTCTTTACAGCTGATGCCTGATGCTTTCCAGTCATCGCTTTTAAATTGAACCTTTATAAATCACCAGAATCTGGATATTGTAATGGTACTGTACGTTCTTACAAAAACCAGTCCACTGATAAAGTCCACTCCATATTATTTTGTTTGTTAAGAGGGTAATGATAAGTTCTGACTTTTATGAGCCACCAGTTTTACTGCAATCACACTCAATACAGTGTTATTGATGTGTTTCAAACTTCAGCTTAAACTCCCCTAACTGATCTGATGAGTCTCCATAAACTCACACAACAACCACAGACCATATTTTATAACCCAGTCTCAAAGCTGACAGCTAGAGGGCAACCAATCCCCACACAAGCCCCTTCCCCCAGCGTGTGATACTAGAGAGATGGTCTATCATATCTACCCATGAACTCCCATTTAGCCTTTCCTCGGGGCACTACGCACTCTGAACACGGAGCTTTCATCATCTCATATTTACGGCCGATGTAATCACTTAAGCTGATTACCAGGGTTCACAGAGGAAACAGTTTAATTTGCCTGGAAAGAAATGATTAAGTCATCTCAATTGCTTTCAAAACCAAGAACAAATTCATAAATCTTAGAGCATGTAAAGATAATTTTGTCTTGGAAAGCGCAGACGGTTTCAAATCATTTACTGTCTTTGTTTTGGGTTGTAACTGGCAAAGTACGGATCAAATCAAAGGAGTATGGCTTTTATCAGAAAATCATATTCCTTCTTTATACTTCTCTTTCCGTTCTGGCCGCATTTACTATCACTGCAGCAAACCATAATTTCACCAATGTTTAGTTTTCCTTCATAGATACAATCTTCCTCCACCAGTTTGACGTTTGTGTTTGTGTTTGAGATGAAAATTCAATCAAACAAACAAACAAAAATCTCGAGAGCCAATCAAAATGTTTTGTATTTGTGAATCAGAAGCAGAGCCTGTGGTGGGATGGTTGTTTACCGCTGTCAAAAATGACCTTTGTGGAATTCTTTCATGTACACGCGTGTGTGCGCGGGCTTTTTGTGAATGATATACATGCCCTTTATGCCTGTGCGTCAGTGATTGTGAGCTTCTGTATCACCTATGTGAGCTTGAGAAATACTTAGTGTCATTTCCAATCTATTGAGCCGCCAAACCAGTGAGCAAAGAAATATTAAACTCCTCTGCACGCACTGTGGTGGACGTTCCTCAATAACCTCTCAAAGCCAGCCGGGATCTACCGCTTTTTCTTTTTCTTCCCCATCACTCTCCTTCGCCCCCCTTCTCCGCGTCCCTGCGATTGCTATTTGAGGCTCTCAGCAATAATCGAGACGACTGCATGGTGAAGGTCCAACTAAGAGTTAAGCGCTATTAGACGTATCATATTATTAGGCTCGCACTCTAGAATAATATCTCCTTGCGGAATGGCAATATGACTACTTGTCCAACTGATGCACTGAAAGATAATCAGTCAAATCCATATCCAGGGGGAAGGAAGCCAAAGCCAAAGCTCCCTTCATCTGTGTCAAAGCTAATATCTTTGTTTTGGAAAAGAGGACCAACTCAAGAATATGCATAAGTTTACATTAGAGAAAGGCTGCACAATGCAACAAAGTCGTATGCTCTGAAATAAGGTTTTATTTCACTTTTTGTCACTCAGAGATTTCTTCCGGAGATGTGATTTTCTTTGCCGGCCCCGAGGCTGCTGTAGGGGTATCTGTACGTTACCCTATAATCACGGAGGCCGTGACCTGCTCAAAAACAGCAATGCACCGACTGTCGGCACAGGCCAAGTGATTTCATCCACTAACGGCTCCGGCGGCAGTGCAGGAATCGAAGGCCTAATCTTATCTCCATTGCTTGCGGTTTGAGAAAAATCAATGGCTGACCTCGAGAAGGCATTAAGACATACGGTAAATGGGATCCTATACTGCTGAAAACTCTCCTCTGCTCTCCTGTTACCCCATCCCTCCACTCGACGCAGACGGTCAATTAATAACTTTCATAGGACAGGGTAAGGGGAGGGGGCGGGGGGGGGCGCAGAAAAAAAAAACCCAAACAATTTTGAAGAAGATTCGGGTGGACTTAAGGAAGGTAAAGCCGGAATTTTTGGCGGCTCGTCTTTTTCATAAACAGGCCAAAGCGGAGGCCATTATTTGTGAGGGAAGGAGAGAACTACTGGCGCCAGTGAGATTTGATTTCAGTGGCAGAAATTGGATTAGCAGCCATTAAGGGCCTCCTCACACATACATTTATAATGCTGTGAAGGGGAAAGGATCTGTAGCCAGCCTGTGCTCTCCTTACTCACACACCGACAACTCCTCTGTCTGGGAAAAGGTTACGGACGCTGACACTGCCCTATACTGCTGCTGGATGTAGTTTTCACTTGATTTATAGGTGGGACACAGTGGTGTGACCTCAAGTGACCAATTAGGCGTAGGCCAAAACTTTTAATGGAGCTTTGTGTTCTCTGCCTGCAGGGAAATGCCGTACAAGGTTGACTTGACATTCGGAATTAAAGGAGAACATGATACGGACGAAAATAATGCTTAAGTGTGAAAAGGAGGACATTTGTAACAAATACAGACAAAGTGAAAAGGCTACAATATTTGGGAGGAAAACTACTGGGGATTACTGCGGCACAGACGCAGACATCAGATGTAGGAAAAAAGAAATCAGCCTTTTGACAGAGAGGACAATCATTTACAAGAAGCTCATCTTGCCAACCAACTGACAAGAGGCTCTCTGCACAGCGTCACTTAGCCCTAACAAGGTTACCCTGGATCACACTCTTTTCATTCACTCTTTCGTTCCCTTTCCCCCATGCTCTGCTTACTATCACCGCGCTGCGAGGCAAGAATGATTTAAAACATACGCATTCCGATTTAAAAAGCTAATGTTGGGATTAGGTCGGTCATTATTTTCTCATCTATGACCCGGCGGAGGATCTGCGCGGAGATTAAAAAAGCAGGTTAGCTCACCGCTCGGCTCTTTGATGCTCCGTTCCACTGACAGTAAGTCAAAGCGAAAACCCGACTCGGAGATTAACATCTCTAAGCAGAGAAGTCCCCGGCAAAACATGCATGACTGACATGGTGATTAATACGCCTGATGGTCAGTGCAGACAACGTGTTTTTTCCCCTCTGGAGAAGGTCGATCACACGAGGAACAAGCAGCCGCAATCTGCCCAGGAAGGCTACAGAACAGATGATGACCCCGCACATTAAAGTTGTACTCCATCAGTCTACTCAGAGTTCAAAGTCATGCTCTGTTGCGTTTCACAACACGGGAACTGTTCCCTTGTGCTGTTTGGGTTACCACCTCTGGCTCGAGCGCTCCAAGGCGCTATCAAGCAGAAAGCTTCCATGACAGATGTGAAATTAGGCCAACTTCCAAAAAAGTAAGAACTGGCTTTCCCGAGCTGTTTCCTCTACTACACCTTCACTTAAACACTTCTGCTGTGTTTGAGAAATGTTGGAAAGTTGGGAATTACTTCTTCCTACTGTACTAGGAAAAATTAAATGGCGTAATCCCTTAGGTCAGATTTCCAAGTTGGAAACTTGGGGAATGATTTCTCAGGTTTCTGGGATGTACTTTGATGCTGGCATGTCAACACGACACTGTAATCCTTCAAGTTCTCCTGAAGATGATACACAGATTTGCACTCTAGGAATATATTAGTGTTTAACCAGTTATTGAAAAAAATAATGACATTACGTCAGTCTGCTCAGCTCTGTCAAAAGTGTCAACTCAACAACTCAAAAGCCTTCAAAAGAGACTTCTTCATCAAAATACGGCCCAATGTGTCGTTTGCACCTCATCTTGTTATGACCCATATTTAGGTTTGCATTCAGCTGCACCCTCTAGTGGACGCATTGGCAGAAGGGAAAGGTCAAACTAATACTGGACTCATACATCTCACGTCCAGCAGTCACACAGATTTATTGAAAAAAAGGGGCCCACACAGGACCAGATGGTTTCTTATCAATCCATGTAATGTTTATTAGTTTAAAGCTGCACTTGGCAAGATTTAAATATGGAAAATACACCATGGTTTTTCCAGCCTACTTTGAAAAAAACTGTACCTTTTTTGCCCCAAATTAATTTCTAGAAACAGCTTCTCCAAAAAAACAGAAAGTGTTTCATATAAACTTCACATCAAAACAGAAATGTGTTTCTCCTACAGTGCAACAACTGGACTCAACAAGAGCTACATTTCCTCATCACAGTGGTAAAGCGCTTCAGCCATTAGTTCTAAATGTCTGGTGGAGGTACCAGACACAGTGAAGAAGAAATTAGGTCTCAGGAGTTCATTCATATGACGTTATATGGTTTCTGGGCTATGAGATCCTGCCAACTGTTACGGTTTCCCCACTTCCGCTTGAAGCTGCCAAAATGTAGCGACTTCAGCTTTTAAAAGCAGAAATCTGTATGCACGGTGTCGCCCCCTGCAGCAATCAAAGGTCATTTTAATGAAATGCCTGCTGTTTATGTGACCGTGAAAACTCTGAAAATGGGCCAGGTTGTGAGGTTTGATACTTTCTTCATTATTCACTTTTGAATTAAGGCTCATAATTGATCATTATCAACTTCTTTTCCACTATATGGAACCTTGCTGTATTGCAGTGGCTTTGCACAGCCAATGGTGTCATGAGGGTAACGTCAGCAGCCGAGCAGCGAGCAGGCATCACGACCGGCCCGCTGTGTCTGATGCGCTTTGAAACCGCAAGACTCAGAGGGAAGTGAGCAGCCCCCTCTGTGGTCTGCTATCTCCCGACTGACTCATCGACACATCTGGGCCTAAGTATATGGGGCTCTCCTGCCCCACGGGCACTTGGGTAAATGAGGGATAATTAGCTTTAGTTGACTTTAATGAATGGCTTAATGTTGTGTTTCATTTCTGATGAGAAAAATATAAAGCTCAGCACTTATCAAAGGGAGGCCCCACGCTGATGCTCCCGAAGGCTTGCCGCTGGTGTGTGTCTGTTTGTTTTTGTATTTGTTGTATGCATGGGGGTGAGGCCGGCCCGAGTTGAAGATAGCTGCAGCATATGAGGGAGTGGTTTCAAAATGTGACCGCAGATCCAAAGATCAGGAAACCTGCTGCATATACAGTAGCAAATTCATCATTCTAACAAGGGAAGTCAGTACAGATGTGAACTCTGTTTGTCTTAAGTCAAACTTAGAAAGAAGCCATAGCAATCCACTTAGATTTTTCATGTCTTCTATATCAAGATGAGCCCTCTTTAAAGGCTTTGATCCATCTTATAATTCCCACATGCTTTGATATAAAGCAGGAAGTGTCTCACAGAGTTATGATAGTCATTCATCTTAGTTTCCGATAAGTGAATTGCATCGAGCTGATGAAATTAATCATTTTCAACAGACATGACATCCCGCGTGGATTTATTTGTTCTCTTCAATCTTTGATAACAAGCTGTGCTCAAGCTACTCGGATATAACTGTCATCTACATTTCCATGTCTTTACACTGACGCACTATCACTTGCTGCTGCAGTTCAATGTAGTTCATTCTCTTTGCAGTGCCATTAAGAAGTGAAAGCTAATAAAAGCTGGACTTGGCAGATCAGTTTAGTGTACTTTTACACACTCTACCTTTGCCGTTTTACAGCAAACCAGGCTTGGCATCCTTTGAGTAATAGAATGAAACACACTTACACAAAAGGACCTCACAATTTTCTCTGTGTAGACAGGCACCGCCAGGGTTAACTGTGCACTCCTAAAAGCACCTCCAATGGATCAGGGTAGGAAAAGCACATCCTGTGACGGAGGTGACCTCTTTTCACCGCTGTTAAACACATATTTGGAACGCTTATTTTTTACCAAGTAGGTGAATCTGCATTTCCAGGATCTGTGGAGTATAATGTAAGTCCAGAGCTCAGGTAAAGGGGGGCAAAGGGATTTAGCTCACTTAGCCCCCTCCCATGAGCCTTTAGGTCTTCATGAACAATCCCCCTGCATTATAGCACCCCACCCTACTTTATGGACTGGAATAAAATGGTTGTTAACACAGCTATGGGGGGGCATGCAATAAGGTGCGCTAAAAGTAGGGGGCTTTCTGTACCCCTATGGGTTTACAAGGCGGAGGAGGGAAGGATAGATGGATGAGGGCTTAAACAAACTATTTGTAAACACTGGAAAGTAGTGGTGGCAGGGTGAGTTTGGTATGTGAGTGCACACACACAGTTCACTAAACTCCCTCTAAACAGTGATGGTTCAAGTATAGCTAGGCAGCCTGGCATCACCAGACTAATTTGCAGAGCAGTTCTTGATCCGTTTTGAGGAAGGAAAAAATGGCGATGGTCACAAACTTCCTCAGATTGGACGCCTGTGATCCTGTCCATATTAGATAAATGGTTATGATTGGTTTTCCCAGGGACACGGTCGGCGGAAATCTTTCTAAATGAGAAAGGGACCAGATGCATCTGCCAGAGCAAGTAAAACATGGGCTTGGCAGATTTGTCTGGTTGCCGGACAAGCAATGACAAACCTATCAACTTTTCTCTGTATAAGCATGGGGCTGCGGCCCTTTTCAGTCTTTACAAAACCAGAAACACACACACAGACAAATATAGAGAATGGATTCAACAGTGTGCTTAGCATAGCATGACCAGCTAAACTAGCTTATTACCTGGAGCATTACTTCCCAGGCCAAGAAGCATATCATCACCTAGATTAGTTTGTAGGGCTCCAGATCACGTTAAAAAAAGCTCTGCTCATGACCAGCACATCCACTGTGTAGTGATGCCCCGCCCTGTGTAAGCCAGTCCTGGATGCTGTCAGAGTTTGGGGTAATGTTAGCAGCTCTGTCTTGCTCTTTATTGGATAAGCAACCCCAGCCAAAGTCATTACCCGTGATAGTGTTACTTTTGGCAAACATTAGAGTCCTAATCCTAAAAGCCTGTTTCTGTTGTAATGTAAAAATAAAAACATGCTGTTTGAAAATATGAAATATGAAGTATATAAGCAAAGCTGCCAAATGGTTACGTTGGAATTCAATTACAGTCTGATACAGTTGTCATTATTATATTTATCATATAAGACCACCTCTGCACAGCAGTATAGGAACAATGCAGTTTCTTTTTAATCTCATGTCTTCTACATGGTTCATTAACTGGTGAGGTTCTGACTTATAATATAGCTTATGCTACAAAACTAAATAAACATTATGTACCTAAAAATAAGGCCTCCAAATCACTTTGATGCTAGATTGACTTGTTATAGGTAGAATGCTGATTTGCTGATGGACAGAAGGCTTTACTTGTTGCTAAAGTAATGCTAACTGCTAGGCTCACTGTAGGCTCAGTTAGCCATGTTGCTTGGGAGCTCAGTGTTTACACTGCCAGCACAGAAGCTTTGGACCGCCTGGAGGAAGACCCTAACCCTAACCCTAACCCTTCAGGCCTGGGGCAGGGAAGAATGCTGGCGGAGGAAAAAAATGTGCAAAAGAATACAATTCTGCATGATGTTGCATAAAGCGTAAAACGTTTGCTCAACTAGCTACTTCAAAGTGAAAACTAATTTCAATGATAAATCTACCATGGCTATGACTGTCAACTTTATATGTGCCCAGTGACAGCAAAAGGTTGACGTAGCAATGATAACTAAGTGGATTCTGGTTCTATGGCTATATTGAGACAGAACAAGCTGACCATGTATGATCCAACTTTTGCCACCTCCACCGTCCATGTGCACAACAATGTGTGTTCATGCTCAAGTGTTTTTTTTTAGCAATCATGTGCGTGCACACACTCTTCTTCTCTAATTCCACCTGGTCTGCATCCTCCTGGTCTCTGTGGGTCTGTCAGGGGATGGGGGGAGGATATAGGAGGAAATTGTCCAGCATGATTCCCTCTTTATATCTCATTTCTGCACAAGTCCTTTTATCCGCCCTTCTTTCTACTGGGAAACCCCAGGAGGAAATCCCTCACATGTTTGGACATGGAGCACAACTGTCCCAAAACAGGACCAGACCCTAACAAGCGGGGAGCCATGCTAAGTCAGACGGGCTTAGACACTAAAACAGAGACAGGGGCCATCAGGATCATGCCGCAATCCCCGTGCAATGGCCAGTGATGAGGGAATCAAGTCTGCCCGGCGCTTTTTGTTTTCTTTGAATGTTTGACTAACTCTTGAAAGGCACTGTTGTTCAGTCTCCTCTGATGATCCAACAGACTGCACATATTTTTTGATAAAAATAGTTCATTAGTTCACAGCGGACGAAAGGGAGGAGGGTGTGTTTGATGTGTTCGGAGAGCTCCTGTTGCACGGGGGAGAGAGGTAAAGCCAATTCAGGAAGGGCTTGATCCTCTCTAAGGCCTGTGCTGCATCAAACACTTGTCAAACACCAGGCAGACAGACAGCTGAGTGGCTCTGACAGATCTGATCACAGACATGGGCAATAAGAGTCACCGCTCCTCAGCTCCTCTATCCAGGCACCGCTCTCCCACTCTTGTCAATAATCCCCCTTCAACTCGCTAAAACACAAACAGAGGGCTTTGAGGCATATGGCACACATTTTCTTGTTGTTTTTAGCTGTGTATGATTACAGTGCAATTTCAACGGTCATTTCAGGGTCTCACCTCGCCCAGGAGAGGCTTGTGTACTCCAGAAGGCAGCAGCATCTGTCAGAGATGCAGCCGTGGAAGGAGAAAGGAATCAAATCAAAGGGATGCTTAAGCTCCCACTAATCCGAAAGAAATGTCTCAAGGCCTGTCGGGATCACGGTCCTGAACCTTGCCACACAGCGGGAAGGAGCATTTATGTTTGAAGGGATTTGATATGGTACCTGGGAATGGGTTGAGTTTCATGACACTGACTACTCAATCATGTCTTGAGATTTTCCTTGGAGAGCCATCATGTTACACTCACTGAAAAGGGAATATCATGCCTATTCCTTGCTCAAAATACAGACATGTGGAAAGTACTTCCCAAATGTGAGTGTTGCGAATTAGGAAGGGGTCACCCACCCTAGAAAATGTGAAGATTCAGAGGCAAAGTAGTTGATTTATAGTAAATAACTATACAATATTGTGCAGAAACCGTATTATTATCATTTGATATATGGTAGGGAACATTGTCTTTACATCATATATAGAAATTAATGAAATATCGTATGAGTATTTAACCCTCTGTACACAAAGCAGTTTAAAGATTTTTTTTTTGCTTCTGTTAGATTTTACTCACTAGGGCCTTGTTTTTCACTGAAGAATAAATCATGCACTTTTATGGAAACAGCACAATCACGCCATAAATATAAAAAAATGAAACTTGAATGGAAAATGTATGTGTGTGCATAAACATATATATATATATATACACACACAGTAATAACACGAGGCAACACGTGTTATTAATATAAGGGGAAAATAATGGCTACATATGCTACAGATTTTGAACTATTTACATTTTTACAACCTCAACTTACAACCTCTCTTGTCCTCTCCTCTCTGCTCTGTGTAAACAGCCTGCAGTTCAGTCGAGGTTTCACGAGGTTTGCGACTGTTAGTCTCAGCCAACCACTGTTTCCCAGATGCACTGAGTTGGGTAGAATATAATGTTTTTGACATTATCTGAATAGTGTCCACACTATTTTAGGCTTAGATTTGTTTGTTTTTTCAAGTCTGAACAGGGAGCATGTCTGTGTTTTCAGCATAGAGTCATGTGAGAAAATCATTTTTAGGTAGGGGGTAGTACAGAGGGGAATAACTGAAACACATATGGTCCTTTTAAGGGTGATGTATCTCTTTAAACTGAAATTGCTAACCTGTGACATCACCTTAGTGTTTAGCTTTTCTGTGTTGATGGGAGTGTGTAGTGTAGTGCTCTACAACCATGGTAAGTTGGCCCTGGCCTCTACTTAACACTGTAATGGCTCTGCTTTTAGTCTGCATTGCCCCTGTATTTGTCACTGTTAATTCACACACACACACACACACACACACACACACACACAGAAAAACACCCAGACACACAGACGTGCACACAGCCAGAGGCCAGCAGGTCTATACTTGCTGCTTTGTTGTGTCTGCATGTCTGTGTGCTGGGTCCACGCTCATGGACATGAGTGGGTCAGAAGCCACAGCCTCTCTCTGAATCTCCAGCTGTAATTAAAAGCTGTGATGTCTCTATTAAGATTCCTGCCAGAGATGGAGAAAGAGAGCGAAGGAGGGTGGAGGAGAGGAGAGGAGAGGAGAGGAGAGGAGAGGAGAGGAGAGGAGAGGAGCTTCTGGTGGCTGAGCCAGTGCAACTGTGCACCAGATGTTTGTTTTCAGCTCCTCGCCTTCCTCCTTCTCTCCTCCAGCCAGACCACTGAAGAGGACTCTAGTGCAGGCAGCGCTGCCTCGAACAATGTGCGCCACGCGAACACATCCTCCTCTGTGGCATGCACATTGTTCCTCAGACGCACTGTGATATGTGATACATGAGCTGGAGAGTGTCACTGGAGTGCGAGACAGGAAAAAAGAATGGAAACAGCGACGAGGAAAAGAGTAGATACTGTGGTGACTTGTTCTGCCTGTGAGGTCTGTTTTATTGTTCGGTGGTGTCTATTACATCTCAGGCGCTGGCTGCGTGGATGTGTGTGTCTGTAAGTGTGCGTGCATCCTCAACTGCCTGCTGTGGTGGAGATGTGGAGATGAAAGTGTTTGAAAGTGAAGTCTGCCAGACAGAGAGAGGAGGTGCAGGGACAGCACCATCACACAGATCTGACCAGCTCAGGTTATCTAAATATGACACATGACACAGTGCTAAAGAATGTTGGGCTTTCCTAGATTGCATTTTAGTTTTCTGTAAAAAAAAAATTCAGAGTTTTAAACATTTAAAACAAATCATTTCACCTGAAAGTGTGTATCATTTTGTGTTGGATGAATAAAACTCCAAAGATTCAATTGAAGATAAAAATTCAAAACGTCATTACTATCAATTAATTTGATGTAACAGCAGTTTTTTTTAATGTTACTCTGCTCTAAATGAAGTTTAACTGCACACAATCCGGATTCCCAAAAAGTTGGGATGCTGTCTAACACTGCAAATCTAAACAGAATGCATCAAATTCAGAATTCAGACTGTAAATATACAAAAAATAAAAGTTTATCAGCTTGAATATATAATATACAAATTTAATTTGTTAATGTCACAAAGGATAAGCAAATGATCGCATTCTGTTTTATTTACATTTTAGACAATGTCCAAACCTTTCTGGAATCATGGCTGTAGTTTTGCTCTGTTCATTCAGCGTAGCTGCTGTGAAAAAGCACTTACTTTTATAACTTAACATCCCCATTTTGGCAAATTCCATGATATTGGTTTTTATTGGTGATTACATTTTTTATTGTCAAATTATGCAATCCTGTCTGTGTCCTCTGCATCCGGAAAATTACAGGGCCCTAGACTGAAATATCCACTTGATGTTGTTTGACCGGACTGAAGCTGAAAACTGATGATTTTGTGTGTTCAATATCATTAAATTTCACCATTCCAAAATCTTCCAATAAAGTACAAAATTCAATGTTTTCCTAGAATTTTATGCCTGTCAGAGTGGAATTGCCTCTAAAACTGCATTTATATCATCGTAGCACACTCCAAATCCATACTAATGAAATTTTTTAAAGCAGGGTAAGCAGGTTTCATTACAGGTTTTACAGATTGCCACCCCTGAAGCTGCTCTGTAAAATCCTTTAACACCTCCCTGTATCGATTCCTCCGCTCAGCCCTCTGATATAAAATGAGGAAATAATCATAAGCTGTGGTTGGGGTCAAACCTGCGCCATACCACAAGTGGACATCTCAGGGCTGGTAGTCATCAGATATTTTATAAAAGAGCAGAAAGAGCTCCATATACGAGTCCAAGCCTACTTCAAAGATGTCATCACAAGCTGTTGCCATCCATCCCTGTAAAGACGCAGACCGTGTCTCGTCTGCTGTAAAAAATCACAGGGCGTAACAGCACAAACTGCCCATCAAGGGAGCGTTCAACGAAGACGTGCTTTACGGGCCCGACCGTGTCATGGGCAATATCAGCCCATATACTGCTCAGCGGGGGGAAATAGCTCCCGTTTGTGGGGCATGAGAACATGAAAACATTCCACTTCTGTACAGTATCTCCCCCTTTTCCCCCTCCTCCTCCCTCTCTTCTTCCCCCCTCCAGTTTGCTGCCACTTTGTTTGTTTGTGTACGTCTGTTTTTGATGGGGGTGTTGATGTCGGCCCATATGCCTCATTTCCTCTGCCAGAACATTGACGACGGAAGCCTTCCTCCTCTTTCACGAAGTTGCAGCAAACAATGTGTGCAAGCAGGTTTTTCAGGCTTAGAAGTGGCCCATTTTGGTCATGATTTCATAAAACAATGCAGGTTGGAGTCGTCGGGCATAAACACCAACTTCTGGAGATGTTTTGGCTGTCAAACAGACATCTACTTAACGACAAAGTGGGTTCTAGAAAGATTTTTAAATCGGCTAGCTTGGATTTATTTGACAATGGCATGACTACGGATGCACACTTCACCATAAAGCGAGTCAAACAAATAAGAGGACTGCTTGATCTAATGTGTGTACATGAGTCTACAAAAGGCAGTTCAGCAAAACCACAACTCAACTGGGCCAAAGAGTGTGAAAAAAAATCCTTCACTCACACCCCTCCTCTTTCTTCCTGCTTGGAAAAGACCAGATGACAATAATGTGGAGTATGGAGCCCCAGTGAGCGCTGCTGACCCCTCCTCTTCCACCTCCCTCCTTCCATCCCTCCACCCCCTGGTCTTTGAAAGGCCTCCACATGTTTATGGCTCATGCCTGTGGTATGACGATGGATTCTCCATATAAACGCCAGCAGGATCATGGGGTGTTTCGAATATTGCTCTCCGAAGACAGTTGCTGACAAAATGACAGCAGCCATATTTATTTTGGTCAGAGAGCCTGGGCACTTAGTGGGAAGTTAATCAGAGAC
>CAFUXE010000420.1:91931-140469 GCA_903364295.1 Serranus cabrilla | reverse complement strand
CCAGGGCAGAGAAGTCTCACAGACTACTGGTAATGACTTTCTCCTCCGACAGAAGATTTAACACTGCTAAACTGCTCGAGAGGCAGAAAAATAAACCCGAAAGTTTTGGTTTGAGGACATCAGCATAAAGCAAGTGTTGATTGCCTGTCCAGACATGAGCCTCGATAATCAATTTTCATCTGGTTAGGAGGAGATATGAAACATAAGCGCGGAGACCGGGGAAAAAAAGGAATAATCTATGGCAGAGATTTGCAAATATGTTATAGCTGAAACAGAACTTGTGTTAATTTGTGACTGTGACCGCAGCGGTGACCATAACTGCCATTGGCATTGGGATGCTGGAGACCTGGCCAAGTCACTGACAGGTTGATGTGTCTTTCCTCTTCACCCACACTCTTTTTCACTACAGCATAGCGCAAAGCTTCTAAAAGACTCTGTCATCTCAGCTTCACAGTCATGTGTACAGCATGAGGAAATTATCACGTTTCTGCTTGCAAGTAACGTTTTTTCATCTTCACAACTAGATTTCTGCAGCATTTAATTAAATTAATGAACGATGCAAACTCGTGCGGTGGGCGGAGGTCGCGGCGGGGGTTGTCCCAGTCAGACGCCAACTTGGGCACTGTGTCCGGAGCCAGGCCGTCCATGCTGTCCAAGGGAGGCCGGGAACTTCTGAAGCCTTCTCACCAGCTACTGTGTCAGCCCCTATGGAGCGGCCTTATTAAATGAAGATTAAGCTGTGGCTCCCCCAGTCACAACAGGCTGCGGTGTGAGGCACACATAATTACTATGACAGGTCGGCTGCCAATTAGTGCTCTCCTTCTGTCCTGGGAAAACGCTCCCTGCTCCACTCCCGCTGGCGGGAAGAACTGATCCGGATTGTCCGTGATATTACCCGGGCCAGAGATCGCCGTTAATCACCAGCCGTCATTCCACTGTGGCAGAAATGAGAGTGGGACTTGTCATCTGTGCACCAGCTCTCCTTTCCAACTGTCCTGACTTCCCGTAGAGCACACCCGGGGAACATTAATTGGAATAATGAGATAAGTACACGAAGGAAGAGAAGTGCAAACCTCTGAGAAAAGACTTCAGAGTGGTGGCTCGAGCAATGCTCGCTTGTTGTTTGGCTTGGACAAACTGCACCGTGAGCTCTTCTGCTGAGACGGGAAGAACACGCTCCATCAATTAGCCTCAAGTTAAAAGCGTGCATCTGTTTCAGAAAAAAAGCTGGCCTGATGGTAGGAGGCTACGTCTGACAAAAACACATCCAGAAATGTGTTTGGATGTCGGCTTTCCAAGCCAAACACAGGCCAGACTCAGATGTGATCATACTGCCTGCGTAACTAAAATGCTCAGAAGTGAATGGCATCTTTCGCCAGAGCTTAAACCTCTTGGCTCAGCCAGTATAAACACCAAAGTTGTGTGTCACACGCTCGTACGCATGCACGCGCATTTAATGCTTTCTCGTACGCAAAAGGGTGCCAGAAACCGGAATTGTTTGGTGTCTCGAGGAGTGTGCGATACAGACAAGGCGGTCGAGCTTCCTCCAGAGCGGGTTTGAGGCAATCACCGTTTCTCTGTGCATCGTTTTACAGGAGCAGAGGCTTTGGAGCAGATGGTTCGCAGACGGTGCGGACCAGGAGGTCCACAGCACTGTGGATTCACCGCAGAACCACACGGGCTTCAGACAGAACCTGGCGTAAATCCCACCAGTCTACCAAACCCTCCCGGGGTCTGGTTCGATTTGGGGAGGATCTGGGTTCACTTTGGTCCCCTGCACCAAACTGTAGGTGCTTGTGGGGTAAATTAAACAACTGCCCGCCTCTCTTGTCATGTCCATGACTGTAAATACAGACAAAGACCTCGCAGGGCCTTCAGATGTCACACTGCGGAGGAGTGATGAGGTGGTAAACTGAGTCTAGGCGGGTTTATCCTCCTCTACGCTCCCAGCCACAGAACGTGTAACAAAACTTGTTTATCCACGGTTTCGAAAATTGATGGCAGAGGGAATAGACTGGGCATCATGGCTACACGAGCTAGTTATCACAGTTACAGTACAAACACAAACTGCACGCAGAAGTTATGACAGACAGTATTAGTGGTGGCTGGATCCGAGCACTCGGATGACTGATGGGATGGAGGGCTTGGCCTCCATCGAGCCCTACAGCAGAAATGGTTTCTCTGGTTACACACACAGGAGATCAATACTCCCACAAAGGCCTGGAGCTCTCCAAGTACAGGTACATAATCCAATGGCCAAATATAATCATTATATGCTCCTTCTTTCTTATTACTCCTCTTTCTGTGTTCCCTTTTCTTTCCATGAGGTCAGTAGGGCGACTGTGAGTCTTCATGGGATTGTAGAGACATTAGGCGTGTAAACTGAAAAGCATTGTTCTGGAAAAACTGCTCTTAAATATGTTTCTGTTATCAGCTCCAACATTTGCTAAACTATCTTTTTTTCTTTCATTCAGTTCTATAACTACACACTGTAAAACTTCTGTTCGTGTTTTGGGTTACCTTTGGACTTGGCCTCCTCAGGCACCACAAATTCCCCTCAAATAAATCTACTTTTACCTACAAATCAAGCAAGCAGAGCTGCACAAATGTCACTCCGTCTGAGAATCTGAAAGCCGATTTGTGAAACTGTCGGAAATTAGCCTGAGTTGCAATGGTGCGTTTGTGTTGGACTTTAGTCCCTCTTAAATCCCAAATCAGGGATTACATTAAGAGTGGGAGTTTGGAGAGCTTTCACATTTTAAGTTGTTTACACAAGATCTAATGTCACTGACATGACAGAAGCAGCTGTTGTTCAAACATTATGGTAGAGTGGGTGGGCAACAGAGACAGAAAAGGGAAATACCCCGATGGATTGATTGGCAGAGCAGGGCAGCAGAAAAAAGAAGCAGAGTAAGAGCAGTCAAACTTGTCACAGATGTCTGTTTGTAAACCAGTGAATCTTGTGACAGGGGTTTCTGGGAAATCTCCTAAATGTCATCAATGTGGAACAGGCGGGAGCTGCAGCGTTATCACTCTCCTCACCTTTCCTCTCCTCTCCTCCCATCAGCTCACAAGACAGAGGAGGGGGAACCCAGTCTGTCAATGGTGATAGCACCGGAGCAGCTATTAATAAAGTCTCTTTATTGTTTATAGCCGGTTCAGAGCACCACTCCAGGGATCTGGAGGATAGAAGAGCGTTTTAACGTCTCAAGGGTACAATGCAAACGCCAGCCAAGCAGCCACGAGACATGACTTCCTTATTTCTCTAGAGATTGTCTCGCTCATTTTCCATTTAATTATTATGTGAAAACCAAATTTAAACAGCAGGTGGAATTTGACAAATATCTTTATCAACACTGCACAGTTGGTTTTCTAATCACATGAGCGCCGAGAAGGCACAAAAACTCATGTGAGACTTTAATTTATTGACTTTCACCTGTTCTTAAAGGGACGGTTCATCCCTAAATCAAAAGTACACATTTTTTCCTCTGTCCTGTAGTCTTATATATCATTTTAAATTGTTTTGTATTAGTTGCAGAGTGTTGGACATATGAGTCGTAGAGATGTCTGCCTTCTCTTGAATATAATGGAAGTAGATCACTTGGGCGTGAAGCACCAAAAGAACACATTTGAACATCCCTAACCCTTATAAGAGGGGGGCTTAAAGGGACAGCTGTTGTAACAGAGCATCTCAGACAGAGAGTAAAAACCTGGAAGTCCAGAACAAAATAAAATAAGTAATATTGTAAAAATGGCAAGCAAGCAAGAAAAAGAAGCAGCAGCTCTACTTAACAAACAAGTTGTATTTGCAGCTCTTAATAGTATATAAAGCAGAGAATAACAGGAATTCCCCATATTTGAGGGGCTAAAAAAAGCTTAAATAAAAATAAAAATAAAAATAAAAGATGACTCATCGGTTAGTTGAGTAATTACTGCCGCAGTATAAGATAGATGTTGTTTTTTTTTTACTTCTTTATATAGACTCTGCTGTAGTTCTGTTGTGTGTATCTTTTTTGTACTGCAAGCTGAATATCCTCCAGCAGGACAATAAAGCACTGAACTGAACTGATGTTTTCAGAAGTAATGTGATTAATGGTGATGGGAACACTTTTCCCAAATAAATAATACTGCAGCTGTTTAATCTTACTGACACAAACAAACAATCAGATCAAACCTTTCAATATGGCCAGAGATGCTCTGTGAAACGCAGCGGGTGGAAACATACCAATTCCCAACTTCAAATGTTTACTTAAAAATGAGCTTAACAGTTGGATGGAAATAATGCTTGTGACAGCGTCCCACCACATATTTTGTCTGTCCTTGTGCTGCACACAGTCATTCCCCACCATTTTGAGGACAGGGTGTATTATCAGGACAATGCCGTTCTGGCGAACACCGGCTGAGAACAGCAAATGAATCCCAGCAGGGAGAATGATATACGGTGTTTACACTGATCAGCAACTTGTACGAAACACATCAGACACGGTTTACACAACTCGTCGTGTTTGCTATGAATGCCTCACCTCTTGACATTATCTGGGCCTCACTTTTCTCTGCTTGTGTGTTTTACGGAGGGATTAGATCTTTGCCGACACAGAGAAAAGAAGAAGATCATTTGCGTTCTCCTTGTGTGTCTCGGCTAAGCTGGGAGACAGGGATCTGTCACTGACGTCTAGTGTAATTTAAATACGTAGAAATGCAAGCCAGGCTGATCAGATAAGCATTGCCATAAATAGTGTATACCTACATGCTGCGTCCTCTTATTTCCTGTCTCCATTTAATCCACAGTGTCTTTACGGTCTGCCGTTATATAATCCTATGCTTAACCTAAACATTGGTGTCTGGTGTCCGAAGAGAAGAGCTGATAAAAATGTTCATTTTTAGACTGTCTTAAGTTCCAAGTGATCATTGGCAGCACGTCTTATATTTATATTTCCTTCCGAGTATAAAACCCATTTGTTGAGATTACAGCTTTACAAATTTTATTTAAAGCAACTGTCATATTGTGATGAGTTTTGCGGCACCTGTGGACAAAAGCAAGTTTTTTTTGTGAGCACCAGACTGCCGTTAGATAATCTCTCATTTTTTATTTTTCTGCTCTGCTCAGTCCTGGTCTTCAGTCCCACCCTCCCCGCCTCCAGTGGCCCCAGCGAAATGGTGTGGGCCTGCAGCACCATGGTGTCAGTGTTGGTTCCCGCCCAATGTCACTATGGCAGATATTAAGAATAACTATATAGAAATAGCCAGTATTCTCTGATAGTCTCTAGTTAAAAGCACCTTGTAGTTGCTTTAAAGATTTATTTTAACATGCAGCACTGCAAATTCTGTTATCTTAAGTAGTACTAGGGACCTGGAATCTTGGAAAGTTGATCAAATTTGTATTCATTTAAAAGGTCACATAGCATGTATTTTCACGATGACCTCAGCCCGTTCTCGACCCTCCACTTCCTGATCACCTGCAATTTAGAGGGCGGCCTCTTCTCCCATTGGACCACGCTTTATTATCACTAAGGGGAAGTGATTATTTTACAATGTCAGGCGGTCCAGCTCCCATGCGACGGCACTGGATCTCCTCCAGTTCGACTTCAGCAGCTTACATTTTTACATTGTATTTATTTGAACTGAAGAGTGTTGCATTTCACTGGCTTTTGCCAAGTGGGGATATTTCACTAGCGGTCAAGCAGTGGGGAATTGACAACACATGACCAAGTCTGAAATCTAGCTTTATTAAACGGGCCACCGCAGCACTTCACGAGCCCAGAGAGCCCTAAGATGCACACACAGTGACACATTTACACAGAGATTTTTAACCACACTGCTGAGGCCACTGATCTTCCACAGAGACATATCTAAGTCATCGGATAAGGAAGTGAACGGAGAGGTTTGCAATGAACAGTAGCTTTAAGAAAGATGGACGTGGGGAGTCTGCTGTCCATTTTTAAAGGACTGAAGAAGAATGGCTCTGCTATGCACTCAATCTAGACTTCACAACAACTTCCCATCAGTGACTTCATGCTTGAGATAATTAACCGCAGTAACCATGCGCAACAATGCCAAATTTTAATTAAGGAAGGTCATAAAGTTTCTTGGAAAAGGTCAAGCAGGCAGGGCAAAGCCATGAAGAGGTGCATGGGGGTTGGGGAGAATTTCCCTGACAAACAGGACGGGGCTTTAGGAACTAAATGTGCCATGGAATCACAGTTTCCAACCCAGAGAGCAGCGGCTGCCTTGGAAGTGCTGAAATATGAGAAAGTATCAGGGTTTATTTCAAGTTTATTTACGCTTTCACCACTTCACTAAATGATCCTCCCATCCAGCACTCCAGGCCAAAAATGGAGAAAAATCCTCGAGGTTAGAATATTTTCCTCTTTCTGTTAAACAATGTTTTTCTTTTTTTGACAGGCTGAATGATATCTGCCACTGTAATTGCTTCCTTATTTGGTGAATTAAATATTTACACTTGGCCTATCCTAATCCAAAGTTTATGAGGGACGTAAAAGTACATTAAGGGAAAAGACATTTATTTTAAAAGCACTGCTAACTGAGGCCATCACCCCAAATGGTGTGTTTGGACCGTTTGAGAGAAATGGTTTACTTTTGAAAAAAAAATATTTCCCTTAGCTCTATTCACACAGCGAAAAATTCCAGAATTGACTTCTCATTTAATGGCCTGACATACATGCTGTGTGCACCGCAAATATCTCTCAAGCTGACGGGAGGAAACAGAGACGGCCACTGAGGAAACCTGCAGTTCGTACTTTGAAGAATTCCACCGAGGAGAGGAAGGGAGATGGGAGAGAGGGGGAAAAATATACCTCAGAAAAAGAGCTGGCTTGAACAAGGCCGCCATGGAAAAATACTGATACTTCATGCACGGGAACGCCACTGTGCACCTCAAAAACACAGACGGTGAAAAAACAAAGCTGTGCAGAAGGTACAAGGGTTACATGAAACAGGTGGAACTCTGAGAGGGGGGAAGATCCCCTATGGGACAAGTGGGCTGTTTTCTTTAATATTCACCAGAGTAGTATAAACTTTAAAGATGGAGTCGGGTCCGACTGACAGAATGTCTCTCTCACACGCATCAACATATGGCTGTGTAACATCCTTACCTCTGCTGCAGTGCCTCATGGCCATTTTGCACATCCTGGACTCAGCGATGGTGGGACAGGGTATTGTGTCCTTGGGTGGTTTCTTTACAATGTGCCGCGTCCGGGTCTCCAGACCCCACTTATAGCCACAGGTTTTGTTTCTCCTGGTGCAGGCTCCCCATTCACTCCACTGGCCCACCTCACAGCCCTCTGCAGTGACACACAGAAACAGAGATGTGCAGTGAAACCACAGCAGAGTGCAATTTAGAGGCAACTCAAAGACCCCAGGTCACACTTTTATACAGGGCAAAGGAGCTTTACTGGGATGCTATAACCTCTGTGTGTGTGGTCCCAGTTCAGCTGCTTGTTTTTCAGTCCAAGATAAGCAGGTCAACTGAAAACTTATAGATACTGTGGACAGGTAAAAAAAGGGATAAAAGCAGTGTTTTTATAACATTTTTGCAAGAGTGGCCTGTCACAATTACACGACTCAGCTCCACTCTCTGGTCACCCTGAGGATGAGCTCCTGGAACAGTGACAGGCCATCAATCACTTGCAAAGTCGTTACAATCAAATAAACATTTTCTCCTCAGACAGAGTTGACAGATGTCAACCACCTTAAAGTTAACGATATATGCAGGCACATTAGTGTTTACCTGCCCTTTTGCGTCCTTACTATCCAGTTCAAGCAGTTAGCCGCTAGCTAACTACTGCTGCCAGGGTATAACATATTTATGTTTAGATTGAGTTTCTGACTATTTGTGAGATTATTTGTGAGGTATGATGTTATTTTCCAAACAAGGAGAGCATACATATTTATGTTTATTTGCCATACACTGCTTGTACTTTACATTTGTGCAGTTAGCTGCCAGCTAATAACACATTTGCGGCTCAAAAATTGTTTGCTCATCTACATGGCTTTGTATGGTAAAGCATGTGTGTGCCGACAGGGACTTCGTGGTAAATACAGAAGAGCACATATTTGAAAGTCTAGAAGAAAAACTGAAAAGACAAAGTTTTTTACTATCTTGGCACATTTCTTTTTATTCTTTGTACATATTTGAGTTGTTTCACATACCTCCACACTCCATGGTGTCCTCCAGCGGGGCAAAGCCCTCGGGGCACTTATCAAAGCAGCGCCCTTTGTGTAGGTAAAAGCCTGACTTGCACTTGGTGCAGAAGTCTTTGCTGAAGCAGGACTCGCAGTTCTCTATCCTGCACCCTGGAGGAAGAAGCAGAGAAAGGGGAGAGTCATCAGGGTCTGAGCAACCCTCTCATCTGGAGTTGATCGAAAGCTAAGGGGTTTGGGGAAGGGGGTTCTTGAAAGGATTATGCTGTCTCTCCCCCCCAAAAACAGAAAAGAAAAGCAGTCGATGCCCTGTGAATCATTTCTCTCCAGGGCTCAAGTGTATTTCAGAAAACTTGTTTCGCCTGACAGATATTTTATTTTTCATCTTCTTGTTCTTGTTCAGAGAGAGCAAATCAACAGTGTGAAAACACAACAGCAAAGACAGCGAGGAATCGTGTCATGCTGACCACTTTCAACAAATTGCTCCAACAGCCAATAGTCTGCATGCAAACACACAAGCTCACATGTTTTCAACTAATGGTGTGCTGCAGGAAGAATATATCGCATTAAGGTTCAGAAAAGTGTCCGTAGTATGCTATAGTATCACTCCACACTGCTCCAATCTGTGTCTGTGTTGGGGAGTCAGGTTTTCATTAAAGGGTGAATGATGGCTCATGATCTCAATACTGGTCAGCTGTGTGGATCCTTTAAGTTCTGGCTATGATATGGAAGTGGGAAGGTGGGTAAGGAAGGGGGAGACGAGGGAGACAACAACTTTGCGCGCTGCTCTGCCAAACAAATGCTGATGCATTTAGTCAGCAAACACAACAGCACACTTATCCTCCCACGCCACACCCTGCTGCTGCGCATGACACACAGTGCCGCGCTTGCAAAGAAAGGCACGGCAATGTGTCATCAAGCTCTTACTCTGCAAATAGCAAGTCAGGCAGGGCCAAATTACAACAACCACACCAACAGGGCGACACACAGGCCCACATGATTAGAAGGAGCCTCCCAGAGCTTGCTAATTTATGACGTTCCTCAGAAGCTCTATGTGGCCGTATTGCCCAATCCAACCACACAACCTGCAGGGGGCTTCCCAGGTAGGGTGTCATCTGCTCCTCTGATTGTGTCTCGCACAGGGACACAACCATGCATTAGCGCGTGCGTATTTCTCGCCATGTAAACCTGCGTTACTGTGATTTTCCACATGTCAGAGCGACAGTGGCTGAGGGCTGCTCTTTTATCTGTGACCCTTGCAGGGCCCAGGGAAGGGAAGGTTCTCACAATCACACCCCTTAATTACACCATCTCCAGCTAACCATCAGGCCTCCTCCTCGACATTCCTCCAAAACGAGGGGGTCCCTCCCCGCTTTACTTTGAACCCTAAAGTATGGCCTCTGCCCACTCACTCTGGTCTCACGCTTTCCCGACCAGTCTAAACAAACCATGGACACACATACGCACAAACACACACATACCAATCAGATATGGCTGGAGATAGACCCTGCAATGAAGCTGTAGTGCACATTCTGAAGAACGTGGGACATAAATCACTGATCCCTTTGGTCATTTCCTGTGTTCTTACATCAGGTTATTAATTTAATCATCTGATATTATCTTATCTAGGTTATCTTGTATTTCAACATATGTCTTGGATCGTTAGAGCTGTGCAGTGCTGTAGAGGTTTTGATGTGGGGGTATGCAAGATATAAATGCTTAACTGTTTGATACAAAACAAACCCAATACAAGGAGCAGGCTAATAAATCACCACGCTATTTGGAAAGCACAAAGCTGTCTTTTACCCTTCAAACTTCCCAGGCCTGTCATCACCTGAGAGACTTTTAGCTCCCAAAGAAAAAAATAAAAGAGAATAAGGGGGAACAAGAACATCTGGCATTACTCTGAAGCACTGGGGTTGTTGTGCAATGCATAGTTATTGACAGTAAATAGGAGCAACACAGATGTGTGAAATGCTGTATCTTTGCAGCAGCGGTAGCACTTGACAACATTTTTTATGTAAACATCGCTGTTGGTCAGGCAAATGCCCGGAAATGTTGTTTTATAAATAGAAGATAAGTAATAATGTCACTCTGTGAGATGGATGAGGTGGATGACACATCAATGGGCAGTTAGAATGCAGGGAGGCAAAGCTGGAGGGTCATAGGTCATCAGAGAGCGAGGTGGGTCGGAAGGGATCACTGTGACAGACATTTATCCCTCTGTCCAGCTATCTGGCAAAAGGCTATCTGGGACAGCGTGAGCTATCTGTGACACTGGAGAAGCTCCCACACTGATCAATGGCCGAGTCTGCAGTCAGGCAGCTTGTCCAGCAGCTCCAGAAACTGATACAGGGGAGCGGATTCATTCTCCCTGCAGGATTAACCTCTGGACCACCTTTAAAATCTTCATCTAGGTGCCTCAGAGAGACTAATGAGAAATAATGAGGTCATCAGATCCTATTGAAGGCCCGCTGTTCCTGGGACTTAAACGCATTATCATCATTATCTCCCAGCCTGGTTCTGGCCGTGAGTTATATGATGACCACAGGAGGAAAGGCCTTGTGTTTCAGCTCTGAGAGGAATTTCAAAAGCTGTCTGTAAAGCGGCCAAAGGTGCTTGATTTGAAGGGTTGTTGACCAGTTCCACTCTTACCCGTATCGCTGTTTTGTTTTTTTCTTGTTTGTTTGGCTTTACACTTGAAATTTATGTGGTTTGCATGTCAAGTGCATTTGAAGTTGAGAGATGAGTCACCGTCACTTGTGATCTAATGGCGCATGCTTGGCAGAAGCCGGTCCCTTAGCTGTGGTCTGGATAGGGAACCCGCCGATTTTATCACGGACACTCAAAGCCTCAAGTCAGCTCCAGTCAACTGCTGTTCCTCCGCAGCCTGACAGCACCATGTGTAATCACTCTATTTATTTACATGAATATTCACTGCGTAAAGAAAGGGTGCTAAATCATTTTGTGAAGATGGATGATTCTCTCGTCTTCCAGACGGGGTCTTTCACGTTATCTGAGATGGAGGCGGGTTGCGAGACCACTCATCAGTCTACCGAGAGTCTCAGCCTCCTCCAGAAAGCTAACCAGAGCTGATGCTGCACAGCGGGAGTGTCCATGTCGTAAAAGGCCTGGCAGTGTGAGGGGGAAAACAAGCCCTATTTTTCCATCCTTTGCCTCCAAGCTGAGTCGAACAGCTCTGACCTACTCTCTAGGCTTCGGGTTTGGCTGACATGGAAGCTTTGGCTTGCTCGCTGCCACCCAGCCATGTCGTGCGGAGCAGTGGATGGCAGGAGTTCATGGCAAAGGCCAGAGCTGCCATGTTCTTCCCAACTCTTCTCAATTCTGTTTTTCCACCTGGGTGCTCCTCTGAGCGCCAGCGTAGCGCTAGGTGAAGCAAAGGTGGTGTTCCTGTCAATCAACATCTCCCAGAGATAGAAAAACGATGACAGATGTGTCAGCGGTCCTTCTTGAATCTTCACTCCAAGGAACACAGTCTCTGATATGCCACGATCCGCTCCTGTATCTGCTCAGACAGCTCCAGCACACACACAGACAGCTCAGGCTTCAGACAGCGGTCAAGCACAGACAGCCCTTCCACTCACACGATGGTACGCACAATTACGCAGAGTTGTGAGAATAACCCGATTCAACTCTGTAATGTCCTGGGAGCAGGGCTTGGATTGGTGGGTCCATTGTATTGTCTGGCAAATCTGAAAGAGCGGTTAGCAAAGCTGTGATGATTAAATGTCCCTCGGTAAAGCTCAAAGGCCAAAAGCAACTGGTCTTTTTGTTGGTTAGACTGTGCAATGGAAATACCCACATGCTCAGAATTAGAGCGAGAAAGAGAGAACTTGAATGAGAGACATGGAGAGGCTGCCAGCGCTGCCAACTTAAGGTTGCAAAATCCATGTTAGTTCCTTTATACAGCCTTGGTACCAATTTGGCTGAGGCCCATGATGCATGGCTGTTATCCACCTCAAACCCAATGAATTCCCATGATGTACTTAAAAAGTAAAACGATCTTGGAAAAGGCACATCCAATCACCTTCTACTTCCAGCCTTAATTTGATGTGACAAAGCAGCGAGAAATACAACAATGGGATTTGGTAACAGATTTCCGCAGTCCGAGAAATGTAGTAAAAAATAAATCACAATTGGCAATCCAAAACAATTACCTCTGACAGAGGAGTCTCTGGTGGCACATTAGGCTGGCACTGACTGAGCTGTGATATTTAAACCACGCTTCCAGGATACTGGCAATCCCAGGCCTTGATCAGACCGGTTCTTGGTTGGCAGCGAACAAAGCTGGGGTTTCTGCGTGTTTTAAAGCCCACTGCAGTGGGATAAGGCAACTGGGTTGGTGGCTACAGTGTGTGTATGTGTGCGTAGCGGTGGGGGGTCCATAATACACCCCGAGGGAGGAAGTTTTGAATGCAGCATTGCTCCCATGCTGACCCTCTCAACACTTTCTCTTTTAAAAGACAGCTCTGATAGTCGCCTTTCAGCTCATAATTCTTTCAGCTAGAGAGCTCGCTTGTGATACAAAATGACAGAATATGCTTTGGCTTGGGAATGTATGTTAAAACCGAGGTATTATGAAATGTGACTGAGGCGAGAGCATGACTGCACCGCATTCACACAGATTTGGCTGTACATAAAGCAGCACACTGTGTGCCCGTTGCTACAAATCTTCCCTGCAGAGCAGTGGGTTGACACCCACAGACACTGGTGTGGGGCCTCTTCTGGGCGGCTGATAAGAACCCCTGTGGATAACACTGGAGTTACTGCATATGGTTTATGGCTCATATCAACATGTCCATTAGCTGCTGAAAGGAGTTCTTGCAAAGCAGAGACCCAAGAACATAATATATGGACATACAGGAAGGTATTATGCAACAAAAAGCAGCGCTAACAAACCAGCTACATCTCAGTAATGGTAGTTGTGGCTCCCCCCATGTTTCGAGCCTCTCTGGAGTCCAGCTCAAGTGTAGCTGTAAATGGGCTTCCAGTTATGTTATGTTGCGGAAAGTATAGTTCCCATTGTTGTTGGCTATAATTATGGTGTTATTTTCTCTGCAGTGTAGGGGAAAATCCCACAGAACAGTGAGCCTTACATTTGAAATTCACAAAGTGAGCCACAGTTGCTCAAGTAGTACTGAGAGATTATCATGGCAAGCCCAATAAATTAGTATTAATGATTAATAAGTAACTAATTAATTATTTCATGAAGTCGTAAAATTCACTGTTCATTTGAATGAGCCTAAGACTAAGTGGTCAATAAAGGAAACGCTAATGTGCTCGCTCTATGGGCCCACTGATGCGGAAGATTCTGGTCATTTTACACACTGAGGTTGAACTTTTCCTCTGTAAATGCTGTTTCAGAAGTGTTTATTAAAAACAATATGCATTATAACAATATACGTTTTAATAACTGAATATTCTAAAATGAACAGAATTGCACTGGACTTATTGACCTTATAGTCATCTTTCTTTTAGCTCACGTAGTAAAATATGTATTCATACCTTCTCTCAACCCGTGGCTCTCTCTGTCACATGCCTCAGGAGGCCCTTCAGAAAAAGTCAAAGTGAGGCTTCAGCCAGTGAGTGGCTGAGTGTACAAGCCCCTTGCTTGTCTTGCTCTTGTTTTCTTTTTCCCGGGCAGTCCAAAAAAAAAAAATCTTGAATGAGATAAGATCACACAGACAAACTCTGGTGTAATAATAAGCAGCTGCTCTCTAAGTGATTTCAGAGTCTGTGTTTAAAAAGCTCATGATAACAGAGACGTAATGTCACGTTCCAGGCCTCTTTGAAACCAGGAGCACCCGGCAGCATCGCCCCTCAACATCATTTGTCCACTGTGCCTTTGAGCTCTTGCCTACCAGTTGCCTGTGTCAACTCACAAATAATATTCACTGACCCGACAATTAGTTTCCAACCCAATAAAATATCCGTTTATGGAGGTTGGACGTGAACTGTTTAGTGAAAATGACATGCGGAGCGCAGCTGAGAATGAGGGTCAAATAGGAAACTGGATTAGAGAGCCATGACTGAAGCAGCGATCACATCAAAGTGGGTCTCGCTCTGAGATGTGATGCTACGTGACAATACAAGATGTTGTTCTATGAGCAGTTTGTACGGAGAAGGATTCAGATTAACTTGCCGCACATCAGGATCAGTTAAAGTCAAATTTTGCCCTGCATGGGGATATGGCGGTTAGCATAGGAGGGTTAAAAGAAAAGAAAAAAAAAGAATACTTTTACCAAAGAACAAGATGTCTTTCTCCTCCAATTCTCTGAGTCATGAAAATAGGATGAAATGACTGTTACTGGTTAATACTGCATTATAAAAGAATGTTCTTAGCCTAAATGACACAGAGATGTTATTTAGTAGCTAAATGGTATTGACACTGTTGGGAAATCTTACTTCCACTCTAAGTAACAAAAACCAAATCTCATCTTTGTCCTTTCCATCCTGAGATGTCTAAATTTTCTCATATAGCCACTTGGCCTCTTTTGTATACAAAACTGTGTTGACAAATTACAAATGTAGTGCCTTTAAAAGGTGTACAAATAGAAAAAAAGTATGGTTTAACTTGATGTTAACATATATATTTGAGGTATTTATTGACCAACTCCAACATGGGCCAAACCAAAATATTTTTGAATATAGACTTCCTGGAGACGAACATAAGCAAGCCAACTGAACAGCATACACAGAACTTTAGAGTTAACGGGAGGCACATTTTTCTTGTTAGCAGCTAATTACATAGTCACACCTGCCTTACCAGTGTAGGTAACAGATGTGCTCGACCTGCCAGATCGGCTTGGAGTCCTGCGTTTACAGATTACATACACATTATGTCTCATAAAGCCTATTTGTCATACTGTATAAACTGAACAGTGTTAGACAGATTAAAAATGCACTTCCTTCAAATCTCAAAAGCCTCCACAACCACACCTTTTATTTCTATATGTAAGAGGTGTCAAATAGAAACCAGTATGGTCTCAAATGTAGCTACTGCACACAACTTTGGAGTTAGCGGGAGGTGCATTATTTTTCTTAGCAGCTAATTACATCCTCACACCTACTGGCTAACAGGCCTTATTGCCAGATTGGCTCTGAGTCCTGCATTTACAGATGATGTACACATTATGATTGGCTGTACGTTGAAAAAGGTGTTTACAGTGAAAGCAAGTGCAAAATCCTCAATATTATAAATGATTAATAAAACCGCATGCAAAAAATAAAGAAATAAAAACAAAGTAAGGATTTATTACTGATTTCCTACGCTGTGACAAATGTGTCTGTTTTTGTTTTGTTACATTTTAGTTATATTTTGAACTTATTTGGCTGCTGGCAAGGACATGCCGAGGCAACAAGTACTAGCCAATCACATCATGGTAGTTCTAGCCAATAGCAGCACAGTAGGGCAGGACTAGCCAAGCTCTCCTTTTGACATACAGCCAATTATAACACACTTTCCGATGTACAGCCAATCCAATCATAATGTGTACATCATCTGTAAAAGCTGGACCCTGAGCCGATCCGGCAGGCCAAGCACATCTGCTACCCACACTGGCCCAGTCTGTCAACTCAAATCTCAGAGAGGATATAAACCAAAACTTCATCAAACTCAAGGATATAAACCCTTCACCTTACTCCTGGTAAAACAGTGAACAAGTCAACACCCAACATATTTAATTAATGGAGCCTTAGTGGAGTCTGTTATGTCAACTTCCTTTATATACTTCTTTTCAGTGAAAACGTTATCATTGCAACATGAATAATGAATTACTGCCCCGCACTGATGTAGAATCACAGCTTGTCCTGCTAAACTTTAACATGATCTGACGTCAAACTAACCGATTTCTTGGTTTCTTGAAGTTTCAATTTTCTAAACCACCCAAGATACTAGCATCCAATGTTGGCTGGTGCAGCTTTAACATGCTTTTAATTTTCATAATCAAATGGAGCCAGCGGATGTGCTTGCATCTAGGTCGGCAGTGATTGGGTAAGCAGAATGTCGATTTTTTTTTTTTTTTGTCTTCCTGCGGTTGCTACATGTTCGCATTATTGGGCCTAGAGGTCCGGACACCCTCCTCTGGGGCTTCATTTTAGTGCATCTGTCAGGAGTTTGGCTCAGGGAACCAAATGAGTTCAAGTTCCTCTCTGTTTTCATATGAAACACTCAGCCAACACCTCAGGCTCAGTGTAAAGCTATAAAGGCTCTCGTGCTCTCTCTCTTTCTCTCTCTTTCTGCAAGCTTATTCCATGTTAAAATAAGGTTATGAGATTGGGGTGCCACATGAGATGGAGAGGGAGACATTTCATTAATTGGATTTTAGAGTTATTCTTTAACGAGAGTCAGGAGAGCATATCATTTTTTCGCTGTTATTGTTTTGAGTTTTTTTTCAAATAGTAAAACATAATTGTGCGTGTGTGAGACCGAAGGTGTGGTCTGTTTCAAGTTATTAAACCAAAACAGTGTTTTCCACCAAAAACATATGATGAAAAGTAACATTTACTGCTTTTACTGCAGGCCACGAACGTAATATGAGTAACAGTGAGACTATTATGAGACTATTAGCAAAAATCTAATATGATTTTATCGCTGAAACAATAATTAAAAAAGTAGAGCCAAATGTAGAATTAGATTATGTTTGCCTTACTCATTAATACCCTACTTATCTTGAGGGTTAATGCTTTGCTGCTAGTAATGCTTTGTTTTTCCTTATCAAACTTCAATGAATGCACAGTTGTTGGTGAAGGATCTGGACACTTCAAATGTGACTGGCTTTTTGTTCAAAGTCAAAAGCGACTTTGGCTGCCAAGAAATTACACTGTCTGGTGAAACTCTCAATCCCCAAGCCCTTGCAGGCACTCAACAAAAGAAGTTAGTTTCATGCCCTAATGCGAATATATAATCATCTTTGTAGTTCAGATAATATTGAATGACATGGCCAAAAGGGCTGGTTTTTACATGCTGCTTTTAATGTGATGATACGAGTCTCTGGAGTGGGTCTGGCCGAGTCTACAGTGCATCTTGGTTGCATTTGCACCTGGATCCATGCCTTCAAACATCATCGCGACTGTAGGATGTTTGGTATTGTAGGTGTAAAGGGAGTGTTGAAGAGAAATGAGAAACAGTGCTCATCCTAGCTGGAGTTCACTGTTTAATCCCAAGGGAGACACTGCTAGGACGAGGCTTCACTACTTACATCCACCTGTGTGAACAGATGAGCCGTTCAAATTGCGAGGTATGTGTGTCTCCTCTGGATAATTGACAATAAATCATGTGTTGTGGGAAAAGTTCAGGGAGTGTGTATGTGTGTCTGGGGAAGATTGGGTGGTGGGGGTGTTGGGAAAAGGAGGGGAAGTCAGCAGTGTGGGAGATTGAGGGGTATGGACGGAGTGTGAGGGTGGCTGGGTGGGTTGAACTTGAGAAAACTTACTGGAGCACATGTTGAGTTCAGGGCTGCGCATGCCGTAGTATCCGGCTGGACAGTCGTGAAGACACTCCCCGTACTGCCTCATCCTCTCCCTCCGCAAAAACAGGAAGAGTTTGGGCTGGCAGTTTACACAGCCGTTGTCTCTGGAGCACACCGAGCAGCCTTTACAGATGGGGTACGCTCCATAGCTAGCTGCAGGAAAAACAAAGAAGAGAACATGGAAAAGGTGTTTAATACAATGGAAGTAAATACGTAAAGGTGTCCATTTGCTTCAACCAAAGCACGAGTTGAATGGTTGAATAGTATCATAAACCCTCTTCCCATACAGGGACTGCTCATTGTTCCGACATCTACTGGGGTCCAATGCATAGATATATGGGTTTAATGGCGTAATGGTCCAAAAATAATCAGATGACTGATCCCAGTGTTTCTTCAGATTTTTGGACTATTCGTCAGTTTGACCAATGGGATGTCACTACAATGGCATGGCACCCCCAACACACTTTTTCGATGTCCACTCCCTCCAGGTATTTTTGTAAAATTGTGAACTAACAATCCAGTAAGTGCACCTGCTTAATGCAGTGACTAGCAGGTGTACAGAATAGAGTTTAATCAAGAAAGAAGATTCACAGCAGCATACATCCAAACAATTTCAAGTCTCATGATAATTATGATCAAAAGAAAATGGCCAAAATGTGTTTGATCATATCATAGTCATTCAATGTCTTTTTCCTTGCAGCTATAGCAAATTTTAAGTTAATTCTATTGCTGATTAACATAAATGTTCTTCTTTAAAAATAATTAATAACACCAAATCATATCCAAAGGTTGGGAATCAATTGTCTATGCATATATTTGACCCCTTCCAATGTGGTTGTTTATTACAAAACTAAATACTTAGACCTCAAGACATGGTTGCAAGACACATAGCATGAACTAAGAAGAAACACAAGCCTCTAAACATCCATAAAAGAAATGTTTAGTGTAGGTTCATTTTGTGCTTATGCTGTCCTCCCCAATATATTCAGTATTCCTATGACCAGTGATCGTCAAAAATTAAGAGAAAGTTTTGATGCCCCCTTTATTTATTGATTCATACTCATCTCTTATTAACTTAAGGAATATTGTCAGGGCCTAATTTTGTGTTAAATTGCAATACGTTATTCACAAACTTTACTAGGCTCACTTCGTTTCCCAATTTTCCTGGCAGTTTAGTGCTACCTGGTGCATGATGGTGACATAAACCCAACTAGGGTTAAGGTAATATTACAGTGAGCATAGATCCATCAGCTCATTATGTGTACAAGGCCTTAGAAAATGTAGCAGTGTTTAAATATGAGGTCTTCCCTACATCCACATTGGAAGATGCATCATAAATGGTGGTTCAGAAGGCTGTTTATTCTGCACTAGTCACAGAAAACCAGAATTCTTTTAGATCCATTGTATCATCACTCATGTGTGGATGACCCTGACTTCACCCGATGACAAGGACAGGGTGAACTCGAGGCAACAGACTAAACTGTGGGAGGGCTGACCAGCAGAAAACAAGCCGAGTACAAGTATAAAACCAAAACAGCCATAATAGATATATCAGCAGGATATTCTCTAATTCATAGTAAATATGTCCAATTCAACAATTTGTCATTCATGCAAACTCTGGCTCCCCTCTCGACGTTCGAATGCTGATTGGTTATGAATGTGAATATTGCATTAATTCTGGTCAGAGCTGGCCTCCTGAACGATTGTGTTGAGACAGCCGATGAAAGCCCCCAAAACCGCAGTGGCTCTGGCCTCGGCTCGAGTTGCCTGCGGAAGACAAAGGAGCCAGTAACAAGACAGTCCATTCCACAATAAGTGACTTTCAATGTAAACTCCTTAGCGTCCCGTTTACAGGAAAATGTCCTTGGGCGAATGCAATCTCTCCAAATAAGAGACACTTCAGTTGATCTAAGCCAAGTCTTAAATATCACAAGCAGGGACCGGGTAACAGCAGCGCTCAAACCAAGCGACCTACCACAACGCTTAATAAAACACTGTGCAGCAAACTGGACAAACCCTGAGAGACAGAGCAGAGCATGCCTGCGTTACTGGCCGTGGATCCGCATATTAGATTTCTCCGAACAGATTCACCCAGACGAAAGTGAGCGCTAAGTGGGCCCAGTGCAAGCATCAGTTTGTAATCATGTGAAAATCAGTCAGCGAATGTCAGACTTATCTTTTTTCATTGCTTTTGTTGGTGTGCTGGGAGATGGTCTTCAGAGAGAGGTGTGCTGGCTCTGCCAAACTACACTCATTCTCCTGAAGCATGGGTGGATGGAAGTAAGATTAAGTGCTAATCAGAATGTGTCTCTGATGGTCTTTAGGGATGAGGTTTATGGCGACACCGCATCGATCATGCAGCACTGGGGATGTGTGCTCCAAGCCTATTCATCACACAGACTGGGGATTGTTCATCTCCAGTCGGCACTCGCTCGGTAAGACAGGAAGGAGAAAACCCAGAATTATGACTGGCTTTGGCTCTTCCCAATCTCAGATGGAAAATTGTGTCTTGTGTTCAAGTGTCAATCCAATGTCTGAGATATTATTATTTCTTGACTTGAGCCAATACAGGTTGTCTCTCAATTCAGCACAGTCAGCTGGCTCTATTTGGTGGATGCAGGTGCTGTAAATCAAGTAGACAACTGACAATAGCATAGTATATCAAATAGGCAGCTTTTCTTTTCTTGTTTTTATTCTCTATACTTTCTGATATAGTTTATAAATCATACACTTGCAGGAAATCCTTAAATAATATGCAGGAAATTACATATTTATATTTGTTCATATTAAATTTAAATACCTACAATAAAACATGCTAAAACATAACAAATGTTACTTTTAAAAGCTATTGCAGCTGTATTTAAAGTGTTGTAGGTAACACCCAAGTAGAATTTCTCAAATATATATCATATTTCATTCTGTCAGTCCTTCCATTCAGTGAAACTAAACTGCAACATTAGACCAGACCTCATGCCTAACCATATATTTCTGTAGAATATACAGTCTGGGTGTGTTTACAGCAAACTGACATTCACATTAACTTGGTCACATTTACTCCCTTGGCCCTCGCCAAACTTGAACGCAACACTGACAAGGAAGGGAAAGCCAACTTGGCAAAAGTAAAGAACTGTGAATCTGGAAAGCTTATTTCTCCAGCGCGTTATGAGCCGGCTCCACTCTGTAACTATTGACACAGCGCTAACAATACTATCCTAACAATAATAGAAAAATAAAATCAGTGCCTGTGGTCATCTTAGATCACCGGCCAGTCAATCAGCAGAGAAATTACAGTCATTGAAAAGAATCTTCATGACTCCGGCTCAAAAATCTGTTTGTTGTCTTTGTTGTGCTGGTTGCTAATCTCGCAATGCACGCTGATTGAGGACAACATAATCACACGCCCTTTGAATGCAGCAGATCCCACATCCTGGAATTAGCGTACGATTGGGGGGCAAAAAAGGGGGGAAAGGAAGAGCTGTATACGGTGCAGAGAAACTCTTTTGGTGCTGATCTTGGGAGATTAGCTTGTGTGTGTGTCTGTGGAAAGGTTTGGAGGTTCAGGCCACAGGTATGTCAGGAAGGAGGCCACAATTCACAGTGTCTGGAGCAGCGCTGTCCAACTCACGTCCTACACTACCGGCATAATGTCTCGCGCACTTTACATCAATCTGTCGACTGCCAGCAGGTTTCAGCCATTCTTAAAGAAAACACTCATTCATATGAATATGAATTTTGAGACTAGAAGAAGAGAGTTGATCCTTTGCAGCAGGACTGAAACTGTTGAAAAAAGTATTTGGAGGAGGCTTGAGAGTAAAAATCTCATCATGCTTTATTGGCATGAAAATTGAAAACAGTTTGCCAAAACATGTAGCAGCCATGTTTTTAAGTGGCACTAAAGAAGAAAAAATCAAAGGGCAATGGGCTAAGTGTTAGTTCTGAAGTCCCTATAGATCATTGCAGCTTAACCTAATTTGGCAGAAACATCAAGCCGTATGTTCAGTGTGCTGGGGGGGTGGACGCATACTAAACCAGTCCGTCCGAATGACAACCGTGTTTTGACACATGCCCGAATGCCCTTTATGGCTTCTTCTTTCCCCACAAATCATGTAATGCCTCAGCTCGTCTAGTGTTTCTTCTATCAATCATGTTGAAACTGAAGTGACCCAGACACAAAGAAAAGCCACACATACAGTGGTCACTGTGAAATTATGGATACCAGGTTTGCCATGCATGTTTTTTAAAACAGGAGTGGAGTGTAAACGCCATACGAACTGCCACTCCCTGCACACAATAAAGAAAGCCGTTTACAGTTTCAACCACAGAATACATATTACGTGAAACAAAACAAATCCGCAGTTCCCACTTCTGACAGCTCACTGAACATCCCTCTAAGCCTCAAGTATTGTATTTACAAAAAGCCAGGGTCCATATGAACATCACTGAAGAAGCCTCTGCGAGAACTTTTTAACACAAAGACTTAATAAGTGCCTCAATGTGTCATGTCTCCAAGGCAGAAAGCTGCTACACAGTTGATGCTCCTCTGCAGCAACCACATGAAGGATCCTTCAGACATCTTCTTCCTCATACATCAACAATATATTGTGACAGTATAGAATGAGGATGATTTTGTGTGACACACAGAGAAAAATACATTTAACATTTTGAGGGAATTGTTAATTAGCTTAGTTTAAAAATACCAATTCTATTTCTCACAAACTCACCTCGCCTCTCCTAAGAAAAGTTTCACCATCTTTAAAATTTCTTCATGTCCTATGGTCGTATTTCACTTGAACTTTTGGCTGCATTGCTTCCACAATATCCAGTAGTTCTACTCCCTTTCATTGGGATCTTTTAGTTTCAGAAAACATGCACACATTTAGTAAAAATTCACACAAGGTATAGACAGAAGGCATAGTCCATATCAATATGGTTGAGCATAAAAGAGCCTTAACTCTGCCCAGTGTACTTCCCCAGATGTATAAATATTCTGAAAAAAATCCAATGCCATCCGGGTTTTTTTTGGTCATCATCTTTGACACTATTGCTTAAGATCATTTTTGTTACATCACAATTTAGACCTTATACTTAACATTACATGGTGAAATGGCCATGCAGATATTCATTGATAAGTATCTGTCATATCCAGGTGAAGTTTTGGTCTTTCATTCATGCGAAACAGGCTCACAACATGAAAAATGACGGCATGTTTGGAGCGTAGCACTTTGATTCTACAGCCGTGGGCTTGCTGGGAGGTTTGCTCTGAAGCAGCTCAAGAGCAATTAGGGCCGCAGTGAGATCCAGCAGAAACCCAAACTCTGTCTCAGGTACATTTTTATGAGTCCAAAGCAAGCGTGACAGACTGCACTCGAGGCTGCCAAACCTCCACATATACAGGGGGTTCCACCCACGGCCGGCTCACTTCCTGCCTTCCACTCACCTTCCGTTACCCATGAAATCATTCACATTGACCCATTCCAACTTTCTGCAACCCGAAACCCTAACAAGGCAAATTGCACATAATTTTTGTGTTTCTTTTAGAGCCCCGAACTTAACATTGAGAACAAGAGGACATTCTTACGTAGGCTACATGGGCTCTTGTAAGCCGCCTTTGGTGAAATCTTTTTAGAGCCTGCGCTCCTGAAAACTGATACGTTGGAACCATTTTCAGCTCTTTAAATTTGACAATTTTATTATCATGCAAAAGAATAAAATAAATAAAATGCATTATTATACAAGATATATAGTATAATATAAATACTGTACCATAACAATCATGTCAGAGCTGTACAAACTGGATTGTATCTGATTTTTTAAATAAAAGTTTAGTATCATTTTCTTATGTTTTATGGACAGAATAGGACTGAATAATGCCAAAGCATTCATATTGAAGTATATGTTGCTATCAGATGTAGGATTTTTGTGGATTGTTTCACTTCGATCAAAGACTTGTCGGCTGTGCAGCTCCTGTGAGCACAGAAGATACTTTCTTAAAGACCAAAACCCATTCCATCATCACTTCTTTAACCTATTAACACTCATTTTATATGGATTATTGATTTCTTTCCCCCGTATAAACTCAAAGAGAATGCAGTTGGTCACCCTAAATTGAATTTTATCCACATTAGTCATTGACAATTTTGGGTATAGTACAGAGATTTGTGAGACGGTTGTTTGATTTTATCTTGTCACGTATCAATTTAAACCACACAAAATGGAAAATGGATACCAACTGGATAAAGGCTTCGTCTTGCTTAACTTCTAAATTGATCTGGAAATGCAGCAGACTTCAGGCAATATCATAAGCAGCAGCAAATTCCAAACCGAGCAAAAGGAGGACAAGAGCTTATATTAAAACACAACTGTTTCTATTCTCACAGTTCTCTTCCATTTCTCTGAGGGCCCCTGGTATGTAAATCTAATAATACAGCCTGTGAATGCAACTAACCAGCAGCCACACTATCCATTGTTTGGAAAAAGGCACTTACAGTACGGTCTATATGAAATGTTCATCAAGTAACATGACAAAACAAGTTATTCACCACATCTCTACTAAATATAAATGTCATATGAAGAGGCAGTCATGGCAAACCTCAAGTTTGGGAGTTGCATAGCAGCAGCAGGTCAAGAAGATTTGTGCTCTCATGTGGAAAGCATCACATCCACCAACAGAATTATACGCTTTCCTCGTGGCACTGAGACAATTATTGTTTATTGTCCACCTCCCTTGTTCCCCCTAAATGATGGTATAAGCTTACTCCTGCTCCACTTTAGAGGGGAAAGAGAAAGCTTGGGAGAGAGAAAGGGCAGATACGGGACAGAGCAGCAGTGCAGCCACCAGCCGACGGGCGGCGGACAGAACCGTCAGACAGCAACAGGCGCTTTCTGGACCTCTGTTCAAACCACCAAACCATCCAGGCTTACACTGTGTAGCTGTAAAAAGGCAGGAGTCGACCCTCGCACTCAGAGTTCACCAGTCGTTGTAACGTCTCAACATTGTTCAAGCTTGTTAAAAGCTGGTACATGGAAAATAACATCAAACCGCCTGCTTTTCAGGCCCGTGACTTTATTTGTCATGGAACTGGAAGTTGCACTTAGTTTAAAAATTGTGGAGAAAAAACAGAAGGGGTAAGAGGGGGGTACTTCAGGCCTGTGCGCTGAAGGCACATTTCTGTTCCAATTTAGCAGAAAATATGTTGGACTTGCCTCTGACTCTTTTCCAGCTGGAAATAGTCAGGTTTTAGGATCTACGTTTTTTCCCCAGTTTACTTTAACAGATCATACTGTAAGCACATGTTTATAATTTAGGACAGTCCTGCTGCTTATAATGATTTTGCAGCATGAGACTGAGCAAACACATTTGCTGTCAGACATATTAGCTTGGCCAAAGTGTTTCTGTGACACAGATCCACCAGGCGAGGCGAGGCGGGCAGCGCAGGGATTTGAACCTTCACTTGAAAGGGTGGTGGTTTATATAGTGAATGGGTAAAACAGGCAGCCGCGGTTCACACAGGCAACTGGAAAATGGGGGCCAATTTAAAGCCGCACTTTTTAGTGCACAATAAAACAGAAGCTCAAGGTAATTTATGTTGGTGTGATTCAACAGGTTGAGACACATTCACATGCAGGTGAGAAAACCACATTTGACTCATAGGATGACAACATCGCCATCATACAAAGTGCTTGTTGTTAAAGGTATAGTACTTTAAAATCTCGGGAATACGATAATTTGCTTTCTTGCTCGATTCAAGTTCAAGGAAGGGTTTAAAGGCATTTTTGTTACTAACTTCCTGGAGTTGTGCTGGAAAGGCTAGGTTAGCTGTTGTTAGCTTTTAAATCTTTATGCTATACTCAACTAAGATAATCAATGGCTAGCTAGCTTACTGATATTCTAATCTGATTTTCAGCAAGACTGAAGAATCAGCATTTTTTCCGAAATTATCATTTATTATGAAGCCTCCAGCCTCCAGCTAAAAGTAGCAATTATGAAATAATGCTAGACTTCTTTTTTAGCGAGCCTAGTGTTGAGATTGTCCTGCATAGCATATCCAATTTAACCAACTCCATTCAGAAACAAGCTTTTTAAAAGTTGTTTCATGTACGACCTGACAAAGCAACAATTCTAGGGCTAAACGAGTACAACATTTTCTGTATCTGTCCAACTAAATTATCTGCTTCTGTATCTGTACTAAATACGGGAAAAGTTTATACCAGAGGTGGGCATGACTTAAAATGAGTTGAACTTGACCATTAATTGATATTTTTAGCCTGAAATATTATGGGTTATTTAGAAGTAGCCATGGGTATTATTTCTTAGAAAACTATTTACAACTTGCTGGTATTTAAAAATACATGATCTACAACATGTGGAAACCATTTCTCAACTAGAAAAGCACTCAGAGAGCGCAGAGCTACGCCAAGGCAGCTCAGCCTAAGCTCTAGCTCAGACTATTCCGAATACGCACCTAGAATTTCAGGTAGGTATAAAGCAGCAGCAGAGGTTATTTCGGCCATGGCTGATGACAGAAAGAAGGGGGGCATTTACAACACTTATGTTACAATTTGTAACAGTCAGCTTGTTGCTAAATTGTAAGACAAATAATGTTTTATTTCTTCTTTTGAAAGGTACATAATCTGACTTCAGACGGAGGATTTTGCTGGTTGTAAAGTTGTCGCCCACTCTGTGGTATCATTAAAAAGTTGATGCAACTATAAGTTACTCAGGAAATTCAACCTGTATAGTGTGTTTTAATAATCTCTATATCCTGTTTCTAAACCTGCAGCTAGTCAGATAGAGACATTGACAGTCTGTCTGAGTCAATCTGGAAACGCTCTCTGCACCTTTCGCCCATCTGTCCAGCTGAACTCATCATGGCTCTCACCCCTGCACTCTTTCCAACTCTATATGAAGACCCTTGGTTTGTTCACTTCCTTATTAACATCTTAAAGATGGATTATAACTTAAATCCTGTGTCCTGGGTCAACTCTCACATCTGGATCCCCTGATGTAAAAGAGACCTCATAATTCTTGTTTGAGGAAAATTAGAAATAAAAGGTGACCTGGCTGACCTAATCTCACGGTATGTACTGCAGCTTTTAAACAGCCACATTGGTGGACACTACCGCCCTCGGCCATTGCAGACATGTGACCGCCATGGAAAGCTCCATGGTCACACAGGAGGAAAAAGCTGAGAGAAGAACCTTGATGTGGTGGTCAAGTGACAGCATCGCCTCTTCACTGTGGGTTGCGGTGCCATAAAATGTTTTACAGTTCATTCATGCCTTAAAAAACAACGGAATATCTGTTCACAGTCACTGTCAACATAATTTAACCAATGAATAAAACAATACAAACCTTTAATCAGCTCAAACTTTTATTCCAGTGAAGGAAAAATCCATTCTAAAACTGTTTTAACACTTTTAAAAATAACTACTGGTGATGCTGCATTTATAATCAGATTTATTTTTGGTGGTGGATTTTATATATTAAGCTATGAAGTGGTTACACCAAAAAATAGTGTTAAGTGAAACACTTAATCACAATATAATGCATAAAACATCACACATGTAGCAGGTTTTCCTCTCATCCTCACACATGCTGGAAGACTGAATCCAATCCACTGAATCTCTTATATTTTTTTCTTCTCTCTTTTTAAAAAAATCAACCTGGCACTTCCTGCTGAGTGGCACAGGTCATCACATGCCATCTGTCTTTGATTCTCTTGACATTGACACTGGTTTCATAAACCATGGTTGGTAAGCGCAGGTGCAGAAAGACTTTATGACACTCAGGAATGGAAGCACTATAGGAGTTCATCGATGACTCACGGATAATGGACTTTATCACTCTCAGGGCAGGATCTAGAAGACGAGCATGTGGTTTATGTTTCTTGCCAGCTCTTTCTTTTTCACCCATCTTTATGCGCTCTTTCAGAGAAAAGGCTGATGTTATTGTGAAACGCGGCAATAATTTCAAAGCGTTTCACAGCATCATGCACCATACCTACAGTGTTGTTCCATGATTGCAACATGATCCAATATTTGTATGTAGCATTAAAAATACAGCTGCAAATGGTAAATGTGAGTTCCAAACACCTTAGAAACTATGAGGAAACTCAGCTCTTAAACTATGAAAATTAGGTCTAAATTAAATTTAGGTTAATTCTCAAGAAGTAAGACGATGAAATCATTAATTTCACTGGATTGAACTTGATAAATGATGGGCCAATTGCACATTTTTGCTGAAAACACATTGGCCTTTAGTTCCCAAACTATATGGAGCATCGTAAATACTTTTATAGCTTTAAGTGATGTCAGTCCAAAGATGATGCAGGTCACATTTGGAAACGATTAGTATAACTGTCCAGGAGATGTTTGCAACACACTGCGTGAAATTCAAATGATCAGAGAAATCCAGAAATCTTTCATGGAAAAAATAAAATGTAACTGCATGTAACCTAAGGAGCATGCTGTGCCTGAAAATAAAGAATATAAAGAAACTTTGCCAAATGACAAGCATTTCTAGTGTCTGGACTATTTTGCTGCTTTGGGTCTAAATGTTTCTAAGATGTACTGATTTGTTTTGTGTTTGTTTTTACGTTGACCACCTTAGTCAGCATTATAGCAGCAAAGCCAAATTAATAAGAAAACAAAAACAGATAAAGGCTAGCCACAACAGCTGCCGTTAGCATTAAATCCGGGTTTTGATTAGATTCTGTATTTTGTAGTTAACGTCTATTACATTAGCATCTTCATTGTATCCCAGCTGCTGGACGATCTCAAGCCATACTTTTCTTTATTTGGTTGTTGAGGTAGTCGTGGAGGGGGTTCAGCATATAATATTGGAACCAAATTGATAAGATTTTATCTACAGCTGAAAGGCTTTATTTTGTTGTGAAATTTCTGAACATTTCAAAGTTTTTTAACCTAATAAATGCTTTAATAATAATAAAAAGCAACACAGATGCATGTTAAGGTTGTGATTCGTGCCTGAAACTTTTTCCCCAATCTTTGACAGTAACCAATAAAATACAAACTACTGTTAAAGTACAAGCAGTGTGAGCTAAGAAATGAGCCCAAAAATAAAGGGAAAAGTTTAGACCATTAAATGTTTCAATATTTACACTCCCTCAAATCTAGTCAAGCTGTGGGAGAAATGTGTTTTCCCCCAACAGAAAGAAGAAAAGGGAAAAGAGAAAAAGGTGGGTGGAGGAAAAGGTGGAGTGGCTCAGATTAGCCCACATGTTGGTAATTTATCACACATAAACCTCACACCTAATTTTCACACCTGTAGCTCAACGTGCTGGAAGTCTAGTAATTCACTCACTCACTCACACACAGACACCCACACCTCCCACGCACACACACACACATGCTGCTGAGCGGGACCTGGCCGTGGGTTTCCCTCGGTGCGGGAGGAGAAGAGGACATCACAGGCCAGGATCAGTAAACTTAGCGGGCATGCTTGGCATATTTGCACCCCATGTAGCATTGCTCTGTCTCCTCCACCCTAACCTGTGTTCACTCCCTTCCCCATTTGTCATCACCTTGACTAAACTCATCCCGACTTTCAGCTCTCACATCTGAGAAACATAAGAGTTGGATGAGGATTGTTCATACTTGCCAGAAAGATCAACATACTGTAGCTGCAAAGCCAGATGGGAGATGCTCATCTTTTTTAAAGGGTAACACAAAAACAGATTGGAAACTGAAAGACAATTAAATGTCCAAATCAAAACCAGTGGTTTACTGAAACACAGTGCTGGGAAAGGAAACCAAACCATTCACTTAAAGGAACAATGAGTAGGATTTTTCCACTGCAGCTTTGTAAGAAACACATTCAGCTGTGGCCCTTCCTCCCAGGCACACCAGAATCACTCGAACCCTCCCTGTCCGCTCTGTGTTTCACATTTCACCTCGTTATATTTGCATTATTCCTGTCCTGTACCTGCCCATTCCGTAGCTTTCTCTTGGATGCATGTTTACAATCTGGAACTTGGTTGCTACACAAATGCCACCACACACATTTAGTGGGTCACAAGTGGTGACTGGAAAGATTTCTTTTTTGTCTATACATTGTCTCTTGCTCATTGTGCCTCAAAGTAAAATTAGAAGAAGCTGAATGCTACATTATACTAACAAAAGCAAAAATCCTACATTCAAATATTGACACAGAGGTATTTGTGTGTTTATTAGAATTCATTAATTAATAATTAATTAGCAATATAATGTCTTCTAATTTCTACTAACCACTAACTTGGCAAAGACTTGTCTTGTCTGCACACTAAATGCAAAGCTAACAGCCAGTTAGCTTCCCTTAGCATTAAGACATTAATGCAAAGGCCACAAATCCATTAATTATTTCAAAATGCTGCTAACCATGGTGGAGGATATATTCAGATCCTACACTTAACATAAAATAAGTTCAAAATATTTTTTGTCCTGCTTTCAACATCAAGATTGTGCAAAAGTCATATCGGCTGAATACAATCAAAGATTAAAAAATCTAAATATTATGCAGTTAATAAGAATATTTAATATAAATTACTGTTATGATGTTGTAGATGGTTGAAAAGAAGCTATTTTAACTATTTTATAAATTGTTATAAACTGATAAGTTTAATGTATCCAGTAATACTGCATTGTATTGTATACATTTATGTTTAGAAAAACTGAAGTCAGTTGACAAAAGCTTATTTACTGTATGATGATTCTTACATGAGGCCAAAAATCCTCTGACACTCGAGTGCTGAACTTTACATTTCTTATTTGTTGAAATAAATGGAAAAGACAAGTAGTTCCCATAAAGAAAAGAGCGCTACCTAAACAAGCGCAGGTTTCATGAACAGAATGGGACGAAGACGTCAAACTGTCTGACTGACGTGTTCTATGAGAGGTACAAAGCTCTCAGTATTTCAACAGGAGACAAAACAATTAAAAAGTTAAGAAAAACAACTTGCTACCAAAAAAATTGCCTCCGTCTTCCTTCATACTGACGTCGAGAGGGATGTCTGCTACAAAGTTCTACCTCATTAACCCTTTAACAAGATACAACCTCACACCCCTCCTCGCCCGCCGAGCACAACAGGGAGATGTGAGGTGATCGCCAGGGTCAAAAGTGGAGTGCACCACGGGGAGCAGATGGCAAAGACATGGTCTCACTTTCACACATGGTGCCTGCCACAAAAAAACAACAAAACCCTAAACATCAAAGCCTTATTTTTTCACCCCCCAAAACTGGGCTGGATCCAATATCTACATTAGGTCTCTCATGGAAAAACAAGACAACTTGGCTTGTTTTCTTACCTAACTCAAGCCTGTTTCCTACAACAGGAAGCTCCACACCATTATCTGATCATTGTGGTGGTTAGAGGGTTAAATAAGACCAATAATGATATTTTTCTGATCTGAACATTCACTCTTATGGCTAGTATGATATCTTACCATCTATGACTGTTCTTTATAACATTGAGATGGTTGCTGTTTTAAACACTTGACCATTCTCAGTTTTGTTTACTTGGTTACCTTGGCGGTGAAACAGAAATACTTTGGCACCAAGACTATGGGGGTTTGGGTCCGACGTATAGAGATATGGGTCCAGTCCAGTGACTGCTGATGTGCTATGTTGTGACAATGCTGAGGTTAAGAGATGGTTAGGTACAAAAACCACTTGGTTAGGGTTTTCACTTGGGCCATCTGAGAAATGCCATGGCATCCAAAACTACTTTGTAAAGTTTAGAAAAACGTCTGTTTGGGTTCAAATATCAACTTGCAGGCCCGGGTTTAACTTCGACCATAGCTACACGTCCTTTTGGTTTCCTGTCTATCATCAGCTGTGCTAAGAATACTTAAGTTAGTTAAGTGTTACTTTACACACGCAACTTTAAATAACAATGGGGATTTCTGGTTTTCAATGGACACAGTGGGTCAAAGTCCTGTGTTTTTTTATTTCTTCATCCTCGGATTTCTACCTTCCCACCTCCCCTTTGGTCCCTGAAAATTGGGCATAATAAACACCTCCTGACTCACATTAACGTGGGTTATATACTAACTACAGTGCAATACTTTTTGGTAGGTATCATATTGAATGAGAGCAGCCAACATGCTGTTTCAGTTGTCTTTAAATGCGACCATGTAAATATCAATAACTTCAGGGTGATCCGAAAAGTCTCACACACACGCATGCAGAAACTTGAGAGAGAAGTTCATCTGAGGTGTTTGACAGGACTGTGATGTACAGTTTGTTTTGCTGTATCCAGGTGAGGGTGGCCACCTTCTGCTCTAGCAGGTGTCTGGATCACATCTGGCCTCATGTTTTCACACCACCACAAAACTGCACCTGAATGGCTGGCACCGCCCGGGCTTCTTAACAGAAACTGGCCTGTGTTGGCTTTAAAAGGCCACGCTCAGCCCTCAGGAGTACACATTTCTTTTTCGACAGTGCCCTTTGAGGGAGACTTGGAACAAATGCTTTCATAAAGTAAAATGGAGCACATAAAGCAAAATGAAAATGACGACTGTGGAGCGAAGATAATTTCCTTTCAGTGCAAGTACGTGTGCTTCTGGGTGTGGAAATATAATCTGTTGCCAGAAAAAAAGAGGTTTGGTATGCAGGTGGGCTCGAACTTAAAGAAGGTGTTAGATGTTGCGATAAAAGGAACTTTTGGATGAAGAAACACAGACTTGCATCCAAAATCTCAGGGTGGCATGAGTTCGCTACGTGTATTATTACATGTGAGCAACAGATGCATGGAGCTGTACCTGTCTTGTGCCTACACGCCAGAGTGTTTACTGCTACAAATGAGCAGCAAATTGGGTTGTCATGTATTGGCTGCTACAACAATGTTCCAAACCCTGGATGTGCCAAAGAGCTATGCAATAACTCAACCACAGGAGTTGTCTCCTCTTCTCTAAACAGTCAGAAAAAATGTCTTAGATGCAATCTCTTCCTCTGCAAAAAAAATAAGCCCCAAAGTCATGGAAGCCCTTTTCAAGAATATACTGTTCTATGCATATGCATGTGTGCCCTCGTGCATGCTGATGATGATAACCAGCCCCACGTTGTCCATTACACTTGCCCATTACGGCACCATGGCAGTACCATCTCTAAAGCCATTAGCTGGTAAACATGTAAACTACATGTGACCCCTGTCTACAGATACCTATTAGTTATGACTCCTGCTGGTGACAGCTGTTTACACAGCTAAGGCCGCTGCTCCTGAGACCTGGCCCCAGTCCAAATAAAATAATATCCAGTTAAGGAGAAGTCAGCCAAGATGTAATACAAGTGCATAACTAGAGGGGAAAAAAGAGTGAAGGAATCTGGGAAATGTTAATGGACTTCTTTTTTCTGTTAAAGCTTTATACTTTTCTGTCTAGGATTTGTCTCTACCGCAGCCTTCTTTCATTGTCTGGACCCTAAAACAAGATTAGTGAGAAGCCCTAATGGAGAAAGAAATGTCACCACAATTGATGTTTTCTTTGACAAAGCACAATGTAAAAATGTGCTGCGTTAAAATCATAAAGCAGATTAAATAGACACTATGTATGTATAAGCGTCCTGAGCCTGTGCAGCATGCAGCCACAGCGTAGCGCCAAAACATACATGGGCTTAAGTCAACATAGAAAACAACAAGGCAAACAACAACAACGACCACAACCACATGACAACTGGCTCAGACATGCACTGTATTACAGTGAACGGGGCGGTAGTAGAGAAACATCTCGGTTTAGTTCGAGAAGTGAATGATTGTGATGGTAACCAGTTGGATCTAAAATTTTTCACCTATTATAAATAACTTCAAATTATGGGCAGAAAATTTTACTGTTAAAAACTCCACCAAATGAAAACGCCTTCTTCGTCAAACCATTGAATGACCAGTGCCAGCAATCGTTGATTCTTCACGCATTTCTACAGATGTTTCCCCCAATTTGTCAGCCAGCTATATTTCACTTATGCAACCCAACTGCAACAGCCATGGAAGCAAATTGCAAGCTGTAATTGGATTGACAAGATGTTGGATCCACCCACAAAAGGCTGATTGTGAGAGGCATCAGCAAGGACGCCATTCAGTCTGGCTATACTCAGACTGTAAAAATCCTACTTTCTTTGGTAGAATTTGCAGAGCCTAACAATCCGAAAGATGCTCTAATAAATATTTTTAAATTAACAATGGATCAAATGACAAATGACATGTGATATATACATCTACACACATAGAATCAACATCCAAGTTTTACACCATCTATCAAACACCAAGAATAAACGCCAGCAGTTACCTGCATTCTTTCTACTGGCCTGCAGGGGGCGACTACACTAGTTGAAAAAATAAGCCTGGTTGTATAGAAGTCTATGAGGAATTACTTCTCACTTGATTTCCTAATGAGTTTATGGTCTCAATCATTAGTTTTAAGTCTTCTTCAATATACTGTGATGTTTACTTAAGTACATTTTTGTCCCATTTAGAGAACAGTTTTTGCAAACATAAATTTGCATTCCAAATAATATCACAGTAAACAAGAATTATGTTAACATACTGCTAACCAAGCTAGCTAACGTTCACTGCCATTAGTTATTACTTAGTGCTCCCCAGTCCAAACCCTTGGTACAAATATGTCATAATTCACTTACAAATAAGTTGCCTCTGGTGAAGACCAGAACACAGCTAAAGGTAGAGTGACTAGTGGACTTACATTTGATATGTGGGCACAAACACAATTCCTCTTGAATGCTCACAATGCTTTGTAGCTGCTGGATTCGTAAAAAAAAAAATAAAATAAAATAAAAAAAGCTACTGTCTGCTTATAAGTAAGCAATAATCAACTTAATTAGATGACAATTATGTAAATGTCTCTAGCTTGTTTCCGCTGCCCCCAAGTGGCCAAGAAATCAGTTGCTGCAGGTGTAACTATCTATAACATAAGGCACTGTTACCTGGGGCTAATGAGCTTACTACTTGGCATCTAGGATGCTAGCAAGTAAGCTAGAAGTTGTGTAAAGACAGACAGAGGTGCTCTTTTATCAAAGACACAGCTCATCAAGATGTTAGACAGTTATTGGAAAGTGAGCTTGAACAACTCTGACGTAACAAGCGATACACTTTACTGCCTTGAGGCAAAATATTTTGCACTGTAGCCTCCATTACATGATTGATCTACGATCTTATTGCTTTGCTCTGATAACAGACAGATGCATGTCTCATTCAATCACTCCTCCGCCACTCTGTGTTTCCTCTCTTCCCATCACTTTGCTTCTTCTTTTCTGACCACATAAATCTTGAGCGGATGACCCTCTAAGACCTCTTTACATCTGACATGCACGCTACGTCGCCCTCTCTGTTCCCCCACCCCTCACTCTCTGTCTTCCTCTCTCTCCACAGAGAGAGTTAGAGAGACAATGAGCTCAACATCGCGGCCCAGTAATGACTCCCAGCCTTGTTCCTGATTAAAAACACACCGGGTGCTTCTGCACTCCGCAGGCAGTTATGAGGCCTTCCCTTCTTCACACCACAGGGCTTGGGAGCAAGGAGATAGAGGAAGAAGCCAGCCTCAACACAGCTCCGTGCCCAAGAAAACAAAAAAAATCCAATGTAAGCCGTACCCACTGTAGCATTCAAAGCTCTTGTCCCAACTAGTCCAAGCTTAATTCCACATGCAAGTTTTCATTTAGTCTAAGGGTGCCCAATTACCATCATTAACCCCAGCCTCAGCCAAAACCATAACAGAGGCTGCCTACAGTCCTGGCTCGGATACATCAGTGGGGCTAACAGATACTGTCACATATTTTCATGGCTTTTAAAGTGCATTGGGCTTATCTTTCACACTAACGCATTATCATATTGGCAGAAAATTGTGTGAAAATGTCGGGTCCTTGAGTTACCAAGTATTCAAGTACTGAAGGATATCTATGCTAAAGATTCCAAGTAAGCAAGAGTCAGTGTGTGATAACGGGGGCAGCTGCACCTTTACCTTTACCTCTCCGTGTCCATGCTAGGACGGCCAAATTACAGGCGAGCTCCGCAGAGAGACTCTTTACTGCATCTGACCAGCTCACTTCCTCTCCATACCAAAGGCATTGCATGCTGAGCTTTATTTTGATGTGGCGTGTAAGCATAATTAGAGGTCTCATAAAAGCAGGGAGAGGGGGAAAAAAAGGAGTCTTGTCCATCTGTCGAGTGTTAAGGGTGGGCACAGGGGTAACGATCAGAGCCTCATGCCTCGCTGTTGTTACAGCAGCAGCCATCTCAACAGGCATTGATGCAAACAGCCTTTAGCGCCAAACTAGAGTCGGTGTGTGTGTTTGTTTCTGCACACATCGGTGCATTTTCTCAAGGGGCCTACTTGAGTTTCAGATTTCCAGGCCTTGCAGATCGATGCAAAGTAGGTACGAGTCGGCACGCACACAGAGGAACACACTGACATGGCAAACAAGAGCAGATACAGAGTGTGGCCTTTTGCAGAAACCTTAGACATGAAGCATCCTTCCAAGGTGAGAAGTCTGATTTTTGGCCTGTCAAATAAACCCAGTTACCAAGTTTCACACTCACGTCTGTTTGGCACTCATCAGCGACTGCCTGTTAGCTTAACTTAGCATAAAGACTGGAAACAGCTCGCACAATCTTGGAACCCATCGGCCATCGGTCTATCGATGATTTGACCTCTGGGGGAAATGGCCAATAATTCTCAGGTTTTGGATTACCAAGTAGATATTTAGATAACTGACATCAAGGCCAAGACTTCCTTTTCTATTCGCTGGTCACTGTTTACAGTTCGATTCATTGAATTTTCTTAGTTGTTTTAGGTCCTCATGACATTTCAGCTTATCTCTACAACAGATATGTGCATATAAAAGCAGAAAAATTAAACAAAAAGCTAATAAAAAAGCAAAATCATTGTCAGACAATAGCCGATAGGTTCCAAGATTGTATTTCAGCCAATGCGTTCTACCTCTTCTGCTTTGTATATAGACTGTTTACTGGCATTCAAACAGAGAACACTCACACATTGTTGGTCAGTACTACTCGGACCACAACTGGACTTCAAGCAGAAACTCAATTTAGCGATTTGTATGGCATCCTACGAAATAACGGTTGCTGTTCTAAACGACTGATGGCCACTGTTTTAAACACGTTGGTAACATTTTGGAACTTAAAGTTCGGCACTAAAGGTTGGAAAAAATAACAGGGTTTGGCTTAAAATCACTGAACTACTGGACACTGTTAAATCAGTGACCTAGAACATGAGTAAAGAAGTTTCCAGCGGGACACGGACGGGACATGAATGCCAGTCTCCTGGGCCAGAGCCATGTGTTTTTACAGAGCCAGGCTAGCTGTTTCCCCCTGCTCCAAGTCATTATGCTAAGCTAAGTGAACCAGCTGCTGGCATCAAGTGAAAGTCTAAATAATTTCCAAGTTTAACTTTTCAGTTACTTTATTTTGTAAACAGAAAAGGGGAAATTGGTCATTTTAACAATCCCCATGATCCAATTCATTGGGGAAAAAAACACAATGGATGCCTATTGTACCCACGTCATTACCTCTAAACAGCTCTTCACTGAATTCTTTTAGAGGTGTGTATTAGTAATGTGAGAGGTAAGTAGTCTGGAAGTGTATTTCAGTGTAAGCCTGAGGGGCTCCATCTCCGGCTCTGGGCAGCTCTCCTACCTGTGAAGCCTTTGTATGACTCATTTTTTCAAAAAATGCTCCTTTTGTGTTGTTGTTTTATGTGTGGCACTTAGAAATGATTCCCACATTAGAGTTTTTACGGCCCAATAAACTTGAGAGAATCGGACCAAATTGGCTGGTCATATTTAGTAGCTTTATAAGGAAACATATTAAGGTGTAATTGCTTCAGGGGAGTGCGTGATTGAGGGAACGGGCATAGGTGAGGGTTACAAAATCGCCCTTGCACTCTGGAGGGACACAGCAGTTTTTGTCTCCTGCTTAAGAGTTTCCAATCACTATGAGGAAATATGGAGTGTATTACAAGATTTTATATCATAACTTCATTTTATTTCACATTTCCGAAAAAATGAAGTTTTACAGTGTGGTAAAATGTAGTCTGGAATAAAAACATCTGTTTGGCATTTGGCTTTGCCAGCATATGTGATCCTCTGATGACAATGATTGAGGGTGGAAGAGAAGAACCCCTTGTGTATTCCCCCCCGAAAAAAAGGAAAATGAGGCACCAAATCTGCTCACAATGACTGTTTCTTCACTGATGTGGTCGATGGAAGTGTGTAGAAGTGTTACAAAACAAGCTTTCTCATCCGTGTGAAACACTGAAACATGGTGCAACACCCAAATTGATGAATATAAATCCTGTCTCAGACCTCCTTCCCTCTTTCCATTCACAAACTTGCTACATGAAACGCAGCATAATAAGGGGCTTATTTGGCCTATTAAATTCATTACAAATAATTGTATTTTTTCAGGGACATAAAAAAAACAGAGAATGGATTTTTTTCTACGGTGAAAAAAAAAGAAAAGTGAAACAGATCATCCCCACTTTGTCACATGGTGCCCAAAAGAATCTCTCTCTGTGTCTCTCCCTCCAGTAGAAAGTTCATGCCACTGCATGTTTTTTCCTCTGCTGGGGTTTTTCGGCAGTGTAGCATGGCATGAGCGCACTGAGGAGCCTTTCACCGGCTTCATCTGATACTGCTGTGACTCGGAGCAGGAGCTGCGCTACAGGCCAGGATCGACATGCATGGGTTAGTAGGTCAAACAAGGAGCTAGTCTTTCGACAGAGTTCGGAGACTGGGTCAGACTAATGTGATTTATCAATACAGCACATAAGTGAATCATTGTCCTTAATGGCCATGATAATCCCTGAGACAGACCGTGGATGTGATTGGTCGAGGGGTTGTAGGTGGGTGAGGGTGTGTGTGTATACGTTGTCCTGGACTTGATGTCTTGATTAGAGCATCGGGAACATGCACCTGCAGGTTGTCCGTGTATCTCCCTTTTTCTCACAGACACACACACACCTTTAAGCACACACACACACACACACACTCAGATTTACACTTATGGAGACTTGGCTGATGGGGCCTGGGAGAGAAAAGACAGAGCTCTGTTCCTTGACGCCGGAGCTCAGGCTCAGGTCAAGGCTCGGCTCGCTGTAATCCCTCTCAGGTGATGCTGTTCACATTCAGCCGTTTCCAGCTGATCTGCTTAAATATGCCTCCCTCATCCCCTAAAAAAGCCCCCACCTCTCCTCAACCAGCACGGCCTCCGCCATGCTGTCAAATCTCAGATCACTTTACCAGTGGCGTGTCCACACTATTTTTTGACTGGGGCACTGACTCAGGGGAGGCATGAAGGATGCAATTTCTGTCTCCAACACTCATCTACTTTAGCCCAACTACAAAGCAATGCTACTGAGGGGGCTAACATCATCACACATGAATACAATTGGACTCCAGACTGAATCCAGAGTCAGAGCTTTCCAGTCAAACCCAATTAATGCAAATTCAAGACTGTATGCACAAATATTCAAATACAATAGGCATCAATAAAAACATTTTAATGTTTGAGAAAAACTGCATGGTTTCTGCCTTAAAGTGCACGGGATTAGCACAAAGTGGGCATGTCTGTAAAGGATATCATACAACCCATTTTCACTCAGCTCTCCTAAGGTGAGAAGGTAAAGGTAAAGTTTTTCCCTCGCTAAAATTTTACATAACTTTGGAGTATAACTTTTCTGACAAGCTAGGATGACACGGTACCAGCTGATGCCTTGGGTTGTCCAGCTCCAAAATTGTCCAATATTGTTTAAAATGGATGGTGCTACAGGGTCTTAAAGACAATAATGTCAGTCATATTTTAGGTAACAGGGTGGCACCTGAAGTGGCCAATCAGATACCACAATCAGCCCCCTCCCTGGACACGCACCTGCACTTGTCAGTGTTTCCTTTGCGTTAAAATAAAAATAAACAAACTCCTTCTGTTTAATGGAATAAATACAAGGGGCTCACATCACCTAGATTAGAGTGGCATCATGTGAGAAAGCCTCGTTAACAGACGTGCCATCTGCGGGGCTTTTTCACTTTTTCCAAAGGCAAGAGTGGCAGGGCTGGTTTAAAAGCCGCCTCCTCCCCGTTAGGCACTTAATCAACGTATTATATTGCGCTCAAGTACCGGGTTCCAACATTAACACTTACACCCACAAACCTGGGATTTTGTGTGAGCGTTCAGCACACTGAGGCCTGATTTCCAGGGCTCAGAAAAAAGAGGCCACTGTAGTTGAAATACTTATCTGCATCCTCCAAAGATGCTATAATTTTTAAATATACACAGCCAAGAACTTTTTTTTTCTGCTATATTATCAGCAAACTAAAACCACAAAGTAAATTCACACGTGTCAAAGAGTATCAAGTTTCCAACTGTTTTATGGGATTCCTTGTTGAAAGAAGGGTATGTTATGGCCACAAATCACAACTATTTTTCTGTGTACTTTGGCTTTAAAAAGTCACCACACACACCCTTGTTGCCAACTGTCATCAGCGGTGCAAAATGTCATGCATCTCTGACCTCACTCCCTCCACCCTGCTAGGCTGCAGTTTCATCTAATCACTTTTGTCCTTCGGAACATCTGGGAACGCTGTTAAAGTAACAGATTACACAGTTGAATGTGATCTGAAACATGCTACAGCCTGCTGGGAATTCAAATTTGGGATTGCTGGGTAGATGTGGAAGGGTTAACGGTATCACATGGCAACTTTTCACCACTCTTGACTGCTATTACCTATTCATTACCTGTTTAAACGTCTTAGGGCCCCACTGTGCGCCTCTGTTCCTTCAGGCAGCACTGGTACTCAAGCCTGATTTTATGTAGTCAGCAGGTGGCATCATTAGCCAGAGAATAAAAATGAAAAGTAATACCCTTGTGTCTAGCTATGATATCATAGAAGGGCTCATTGGCATCATTTCCCCGCTCCTAGTGGGCAGGATAGGGGGTAAGGAGGTGTAAATTTAATATGTTTTGTCATCTGTTTTACATGAAAAAAAAAATGTATATGCACCATTACCGCAGCCAAATGGGAGGTTGGGTCATGCCATGCAGTGAGCGAGCAAGACAAGATCAGCCCAGAAACCACACAAAGATCCCAATCTTGCCTCTACTCATACATTTCAGCGGGCTCGAGTCATACGCAATGACTGTTTTTCTCCTTGACATCCCCTAATTACAATGGCATCTCCATCCCATGCACCTCGCTTGCTCATGTGGCTGCATGTGCACACTATATCAATGGCAATATCAATTTTTCATGCATGTAAAAAGGGGGGAAAAGACGTTTGCTAAATTATGCAGGATGTGTTTTGTTACCCATAAAACAGCTACGCCTGGGAAGCGGCCAAATTGAGTTTCTAACGTGTCTGGGTCTCAACACTCCTGAACGGTTTGGATAGCTCCTTGTGCATGCCAGACAGGCTGTGTATAAAGCTGTCACAGGAACCTTGAGGGCTAGAAAAATATTCAAGCATTTCTGGGCCTATTGGACAATGATCTCTTACACATGCTTCTTTCAATATAACCGTGATAAATAAAGGAAGGAAGCAAATACCGAAAACTTGGCCGGCTGCCACCGCTTGCTAGAATGGCACTTTTGGCCCCAAAGTGCTGTTCCCCCCCAAACACAGACACATTCAGCATTACTGTAAGGGCAAAACCTGTACATATTTGCATGGGATTAGTTTGACAAGTGTAACATCCGTTTTGAGAGCTGGGGGTAACAATGTGTAGCTTATAGTGCTCAGCCTAGAGCTGTTCTTGAGGTCAAATGTGTAAGTTAACCTCTTGATCTCATCCCCACTGGCTAGCCCACCCCCCACCACCTCTCTGCCATTCCTTTTGCACTCTTTCCCTCTTTTTCTCACACATCATGCAGACAAAAAGGCACCTTAAGACAAATGCTGAGATCCGCTGCTTGACCATCCTCCACATTTAAGCAGTTAAAAAATAAATTGATCATACTAATAATATGGCATTCTATCTCTTATATACTATCTACGATCACACAGTCCTCAGAGAGAGAAACACACAGAGGAGCTGAAAAACGTGTGTGTGCCAGTACCCCGCAGTGATTGCCTGATTATTTGCAGATGGGCAGTGGAGGGCTTGCAGAGTGTGGAGGTTCCCCTGGCACGCAGCGCATATGATTAAATCTGTGATTGCCTTACAATTTACAAGACCCCCTCTCCACTGACTTTAAATAAGTGTTTCTACTGTACAGCCATACTGTGCGCAGTGTTTAGGCTGCCCCAAAGTCCCCGACCCCCGTGCGCAAATCTGACCCCTCTCATGGTCACTCTCAGTGAGGACCTTGGTGCTGTGAGGGGTCTGAGGGCTCGACGGGGGCCACTTTACTAATCCCACTGTCTCCTCATTCATTCAGAGTATAGAGTAGTATTTACAAAGGGGCTGATCCCCTCCTCAACTCCCCGCGCCTCCGCTGAGCGATTGTTATGCGGGTTTCCTACCAACTGTTCAAAGTGGTTATGAGATCAATTAAAACCAGCTTAGGGGGGGAGGGGGGTGGGCTGGAGTGGAGATGTGCAATTCATAAGTCAGAGGAAGGGGACTCCGTATCTATTCATTAAATAACTCCAACAATACGACCCCCTCCTCTCCTATAAGCCGCCAGCTCTCTATAGACCGATCCGCACCAGCAGCTTTTTTAGCAGTTTCACATGTAAATAATATAGGCAGCCTTTTGTTATAGGGCACAGCATCGGGAAGTGGCGTTAATAGTACCGTCTGGCAAAGTGGTTTAAATACAATCCACTAACGCAACATGTTTTTAGATTAGTTTTGGACACGCGTGGCCAATTTTGCGCACATTTTACGCATTAGCTACCGGCTCTGAAATCGTTACATAATGTGGGAAAAGCTTATTTTAAGAGGTTAATTAATTACATGAGACTACATTTGGACTTAGATTACAATTTCCTTTCATTGTGAATTTCTGGAATGTTACTAGATTACAATCTTTGGATCGGCAACTTTTCACCTGTGCGTTTTTTTTAATCAAACGGCATAGTTATCAATATTGTATGTCTTTTTTCTCTTTTTTAACTTTCCGGCTGCCCTAAGCGCACTGTGCGTTTAACAGAATGTTTAGGATTGTTTCCTCCCGTGGCCCGTACAAAGTTACCCCTTGGATGCTGCTTCAACCCCCTGTATTACCTCTTTTGTTTCTCCTCCAGCGGTGCGACGGCGCCTGACAGTTGCTGTACTCCATACAGTTCAATACGATCAGGGCAAATGAGAAGAGTCGAAACTGCATCTGGACGGCGATCTGTTGTTCGGACTCCAGTAAAAAGGTGCCAGCGGGGCTCGGGATGAATTCTCTGACTTTGCAATGTCCTCCTCCAGTTTCTTTAGTCGATCCTCAAATGTGTCAAACATCAGACGAGATGCGACATGTTATCACGCCGCCGATTGGGATCATTTTATGAAGCGCGCTGATCCTCCAGTCACTAAAAGTGTCCGCTGCGGGGAGAATGACAAAGGAGGTTACTGTGATAACAGTGTAATGAAATCAACACCTTCCTAAACAATGATGCGTGGCGTGATAAGAGGGGGATTAAAACAAAAAAAATGAACAGATCTTCTGTGTGTTAATGTGTTGGAACAATCAGATGCAATGCTCAAATGCCCCTTTCCAAGAATTAAGCGCAGCCGTGCGTAATAGTCGCCAAGACGCTCCGTGAACTAACGTGTCGGTGGATACCTTGCATCAGATGGAGTGTAAATCCGCTCCGGTCCACTTTTAGGTTCCCTCTGAGTGCAAGTGCGGCTCGGGAACATGCAGCATCCCTCTTTGTGTGAGAAACTCCAGAAGGTCCGAGGAGGAGGAAAAAGGTGGTCGCGGTGAAAGGGGGGGATTTCCTTTCCTCCTCTCTGTAAAGATTCCGTTTACCTGCGTTTCCTCACTCGAGCTCGTCCGGTCCGTGTCCGTGTAGCGCAGCAGAAACAAACTCACATGTGTTGCTTTCTTTAAAAACGGGAAAGCGAGAGCCGGTGAATGAGTGTGTGTTTTGCGCGCTGCTGAGGTTGACTGACTCCCAACTGGTCCTGATGCTTGCTGCCTTTTTCCTCATATAGCGCCGCGCGCGCTGTCACGTGTGGAGATTTCTAGTTTTGTGTTTCTTCTTATTTAAGATGTTGAAGATGACATTTAGTGGAGTCTCCCCCCACCTCTGCCCCCCCTCTCCTCCTCCTCCTCCTCCTCCTCCGCGCACTCACCCACACTGGCCGGTACGAGGTTGCCTCTGGGTCCTAGTGAGCGCAAAAAGCTGGAAACATCCAACAGCAGGAAAAAAAAAAAAGTTCATGTAATTTCTTTTAGGGGTTATGGGATTGCAGCGTGTCTGCGGCGGGCAAAAGTGAGTTTATTGTAGACGATTTCAACATCCAGAATATTCCTTTTATAGCCCATTTATAGAAGCTGGGTTAAAGGCAACACTGGGAAAAGTTGAACTACAGCGAAGCTACAGCAGTAAAGAGCGTAACGTGCTTTGTAAAATATAATAATAATAAATAATAATAATAGATTCATTAAAAAAATGAAGATAAAAATCCTTCAAAAAAAATCTCAATGTACATGTAATAGGGAATTCTTAAAACAAATAGGATTTTAAAAAGTTCACGAGCCAGCAAAAAATACACTAAGTTACAACATACAATACACAAAGTTGCCCATTTCTTCAGAGATCATATATAAACAAAGAAATAGCTACAATCATAATAATACAATCCATCCATCAGACACCTGCCGTTCAGAAACCACAGTACAGGTGGGCGCATTGCACCAATCAGCAAAACTCAGTCACCCAGGTGAGTAAATAACACGCAACAACTTCTCCAAACATGTGTTACTGCATAGCACTGATCAATGCTTATGAGTTCGTGACATGAAATGCGGCTAACTGCTAACAGAAATCAATGCTAACACGCTTACCTTGACATGTGTTCTTAGCTTTGCTCTCGCCAGAGAGCGTGTATTTACTCCCTGCTTGCAAAGCTCGCAAGTCAAACAGTAGATTTTGTCGGTGGAGCCTTTCGGTGTCGTGTATTTGCGTAAGTATGGCCATGGTGATTCGTCCCCAGGCTGAGATTCGGGAGGTTTATTCATGATGACACTGTCTATTACACAGAGGTGAAAGGTCAAGTGTGTGGTCGTGGCCGTCGGTTGAATGCATGCCTGGGCATGCCTTCACAGGGGGGCGGGGCTGGCCAAAGGGGGTTCATTTACTGTACGGGAAAGAAGCAACGGGAAAATGAGCATTTTCAAAATCATTCCTTTACTTTCTGTTTTTAGTTTTAATTGTTAACTATAAAAAAAAAAGCAAAACAAGTAATTTATTATTTGAATCATGCACAAATATTTACATAAACAGATATGAAGATCCAGCAAGCTGATGCAGCCCCTGTTAAACTACTATTTATTTGTAGTCATTAGCCCCCAGCACTGGAAATCTAACTGGATCCTACCTTACAGGACGTTTCACATTACTAATTCTTCATCCTGGGAAATAACTGACTGTGGGAGAACTGTTTTCACACACAATTAAAACCAGGGTTCATCTAAACTCAAGTTGTCAGTTTGAACATGTGACTAATGTTAACATTTGAGAATGCTTTAGTCCATTTTCAAGCTATAACCCCAGAATGGCTAAAGTCATGTTAGCCCACTTTGGAAAGTGCCTGGACTTTGCCAGTGTGAAAGCTTTCTGAGCCCCACACTGATGCCTTTTTTTTCTTTTCAAAATAAAGTTTAGAAACCCATTTCAATTGTGAAAAAGAGGCTGAGTATTTAGGTCCCTCATGAGGAGAGTGTCCACAAAGACAAGAGAATAAACAGTAGATGTGAGGAGAACGTCCAGGGTTGAGAAGTTTGTTCTATGGTCCTGATTGTAGATTTAAAAAGGGTCTGAGTAATTGCAACACAGTCAATCTAACTATCTGGTTCAGCTTTCTTCCGCTGACGATAGCTCTATTGAATAATTAGAGGTTCGCCAAAAAAAGCAATTATCTACATAATGTGTGTAATGATGTGGGCCCCGCAAGTCAACCATCTCGTCACGCCTCTTTTATTGCGCACCCTGGACTACACTCCCCTCTCCTCCTCCTCCTCTGAAATTAATGATAATCGTTGGGGAGGCTGTAATTGTGGGCCATGAATAAATCATTCAATAAATTCAGAGTTTTCCAAGTCCCGGGCCTCTCACTCTGACCCATGTGACCTCATCAACTGAGACTTGAGATGGTCAGCGGGGGCAGAGATTGTCCTTCAGTCAGAACCAACTTACCTTGTGGGGAAAGACATGAGAGGGCTGGCAACCATCCACCCTCAGTGACATTCAAACGCTGGCTGCTCGTCAATTACAAATCAGGGATGAGATGTGACAGTGGTGTTATGAAAGTTAGTGACGGAGGCTCCTAGGACAAGATTTAGACAATACTAATGTGGAAATGTAAGCTAAATAAGGCAACTCTGGTATTATTTTTATCATGCTCAGCATCTGCTGTCCATACTGATTGGAATACTAGTTGTGAATGCTCTACCCCCATCAGCCACTAGGTGTGGCACTTAATCTTTTATTTATTTCAGGAAATTATTTACATGTGAGAGTTATATTGTCCATGTCTGAATGATGAAAAAAAAGTAGTGTGAAGTAGGAAAAAACAGATTTTCAAGAGACCAGAAAATATAATGTGTTGATAAGAAGAATTTTCAGAGTAAAAAGTATGATTTAAAAATGCATGTTTTTATCTGAAGTCTTGTAGCCTCACAGACTTCTCATCCTAATTTCACAAAATTGACTTTACACACTGGTTTTACACTACAAACACCTAGGAAAACAGCAACAAACAAAAAAAAAATCAATAAAAAAAAAAGATTTCTACCTTCTGGCAGTTAAACACATACAGAGTGCAAGTTTCCATTTCATCACTGGAACTGATTGAAAAAAATATGTGGGGGGAAAACCTCTAACAATATGTAAAGAAAAAAGGAAGAATCGTGGTTGTTTCCTTGCCAAAACCTATAGTGACCTTTGTCCTGACTTTGTTTATTTATTTATCCAGAGAGCAGGGACAGACATTGTGGTCAGGAGGGCTGTTAGCCGCAGGCAGTGCCTTTGGTTTGGATTCCTCTCTAAAACAACATCTGAGAGTGCACGGTTAAGGTGAATGTGATAATTTAGGCCTCCGGCACTTTTATTTTCATGATGTGTCATGGAGAAGGGGGCCGGTAAACCAATCACTTTATTCTCTCCCTCTCCTTTCCTTTCCTCCCTCCCTTGTGCTCGTTGCAGTGCACATAAGTGGAGGTGACGTCAGCATTTGGATGGTCTGGCTCAGAGCCCTCAGTGCCATAACAGCAATGAGAGGAGCTGCTATACACTGTGTCCATCACAGATCCAGACTGCATGGTGTTCAGCGTGGGTTGCCGTCACAGTTTACTAGGTAAAAGAAAAAAAAGTTCCAGGCCACAGTGGTCACATCGAATCTCGAAAATGTCACGGAGAGGATGAGAATGAGGTAAACTGGGAAAGTTCAAGATATACTTAGCAACTTTCCATGTTTGTGACTCCAAAATGGAAATGGGCAAATTTCATTGTCCAGAAATAATCTATCATGACATTCACAAACAAAGCTGAAACATTACAGCCCACACGCACAACAACAGTTTCATTGTCACCACAAACTTTAGTTTATCGCAAATCAAAGGAGGAGTGGAGGTTTAACTGAACTGAAATTCAAACATCTACAATTGGTGCCTTGAAAAGTGCTAAATAAATCTAATCCATTATTATTATTATTATTATTACAATTCAAGACAGCTGGAAATCTGCACCTGTTGATGAAGATCATGTGATATGGTAAAAAGTTTTAATTGGCCTTTCAGGTGATCATCTTCTGTCAACTGCTGGATTAAGAATGAACTATGAACCCCCAAATATAAATGTAATAATTGTTCATAACATATTAAAGTCCATCTATTGACACGAGGTACTTTTACATACCAAGTTCAAACAAAGACGCAAAGCAAATACACTTTGCTGAAATTAAAATTTTCCATCTTGCGAAAAATGTGTGCAACACTGTCTTGTGCGAGCCTATCAGTGGTGAGGAGCTTCTGATTAATGTCTTGAAGTTGAATCAGAAATGGAGGGGGAAATGATTGTAGCCATCTATGGGTACCCTGGTCAGATGGTCAATGACGTGCAGTTTGTGTACATGGTCCCTGCAAACGCCGTGACCTCTTCAGTAGGTCATGCTCTGTTGACTTCAAGACTAGCTTGAATCAGCGTATAAGCCCTTGCAGGTCCTGTAGCTAGCTAATCATTGTGCGACCTTGTCCGTGCATGGTTAGTCAAGCTGCAAATACGCAACATCGCTGTCTGTATCTTGCAAACCACAAGAAACCAAATTTCTTTCTTTTAAATTAATACAAATATTTTATACCCAAAAGCATATTTAGTGAGCTTCACCCTTCAGACACATTGCAGTTACCACCTCGCAGCACTACAGTTGGCAGCTGGGACTGACTTATTATAGATAAAACAAAACAAATGGAAACAAAACCCGAGCAGTGTTGAAAGACTGGAGCCTCTGCGGATCCATAAACCACCTGCAGGTGAACACCAACATCAATCAGTACAGCTTCCTTCCCTCTTAAAATGTGTTTTATGGACACTGATTACTCTTGTAATTTCTCTCAATACTTTTAAGAGTTTACAGCCTTTAAACAAAAATAGAATACATTTTCAATCTTGTTTCTTCTTCTAGGGGGACAAAAAAAGTCACATTTCTCTTAAAAAGTCTGTTTGCAGTCTAACATATGCATTTATGTAGTGATGATAGTTTGTACTTAACTG
>CAFUXE010000420.1:60025-91455 GCA_903364295.1 Serranus cabrilla | reverse complement strand
CCACAGTTTTGTACATCTTCTATTGTAATGATGTAATGATTACTCTAATTTCTCTCAATACTTTTAAGAGTTTACAGCCTTTAAACAAAAAGAAAATAAATGTTCAATCTTGTTTCTTCGTCTCGGGGGACAAAAAAAGTCACATTTCTCTTAAAAAAGTCTGTTTGCAGTCTAACATATGCATTAATGTAGTGATGATAGCTTGTACTTTCCTGACTTTTGATTTAATCTAATTAAGCAGGTGTATTTCTCCATAAAACCCTCTTTTATCCTAATAGGGCAGGTGTATTTCTCAATAAAATTCTTTTTTAGAAGTTAAATTGTACGTAAGTAGAAGAAAATTAAAGGCATGTGAAGGAATGAAAGCTTGTTTGTGAGTAACTGATAAAGGAGGAGGGACGGGGAGGCAGAGGACTGAGTTATGAGAAGGTCGAAGGCAGAGAGGAGCGGGGGTGGGGTGGGACATTAAAAAGATTGTGTCCGCCTGGCTAATGGTTCTTTATGGCTCTCTCATGTCCTCAGATGGGCAGAATGACTGGCAGAGAGTGTGACCATTGGTAACTGTACATCACCTCTGTTTGCCCCCTCCAGCTGACGTCCCACTCAGCGAGACTGCCTGCCACGGTGAAGCGAACCACTAAAACACCATAAAACTAACAGACTAAACAGCCATTCATCATTACTGCGCACACATGAGCCGCATCACACACAGCAGTCTTAACTGTCCCACTCGGTGACTCAATGCGCACATTAAAACTTCATCAAGTATTACCGATACAAAAAAGCCTGACCACTCAAACCTCAACCGCTGTTTGTAATGTCCAGAAATAAGGCAATCATGGGTGAAAATGGTTTAGTTGGTCACTTTTATTGAATTGGTGATGACTTGAACCAAGTGCAACAGCACTGTGCTCCTTGAGATACAAGTGTGGAAAAAAACATGTAACACAATGAGGAGGATGGATCCATCTTCACCGTGTGACTTAAAATCCAGATTCCTGACCTGCCCAGTTGGGTGTCTGTAAGGAAAGCGTGAAAAAAATGTAAACATTAGAACATTTGTAAATCACCGAGAGCGATCAAAACAAAATTTTGTTGCCGATCGTGGGGAAATTGTGAAAAAGTAACATGTGCAAGCAGTTAAGTGCTGACGTTTGGCTGCTGAGAGCTGACAGGGACCCTACGCAGCCGCCCCAGATGGCGAGCAGTAAATGTTCTCTATATGTAAGTGATTTGTAGCCTTGAGGACAGCAGGATGTAATGGCGCTCTGTGAGTTGTTTGCAGCCTCTTTTATCTAATTACAAAAACTCCTTAATGAGGGGGGCTTTGCTCTTTTTTTTTTTTTACAGGACAGGGTTATGGCAGCACTTCTGCTGCAGATATTCATACAATAGGGAGGAGGGTAATTGAGCACATGAAAAGATAGCCACTCAAGAGCTGCACAGTTAAAAAGTGAACATTTAACATGTCTGTTGTAACTGAGGCCTTGGTGCTGTCAGAGGGCGGGCCCATCAATCTGACTTGACAGACGTGCGTGTTTTCAAGGGAGCACAGCTCAGAGCTCCTGCTCAGCATGTGCGTGACTATGACATTCTATGTAGTTGCAGCACTTGAACGGTCTACATTCCACTAAAACACACAAGGTCAACATCAAAAACACACTTAAATGGGATGACTGGACCCTGAGCCAGACATCTGCAGCAGGTCCTAAGTGCAGGGAACTCCAGGCTTTAAGTAATGTTGACCGAAAGCTAGTGTGAGGGTCCACCTTATTTACGCTGCTGAGCTGAGTCACAGAGCTCAGCCATCGTTTTATGGTTGTTTGGAATCTACCTTGTCATTAGGCCTTTGAAGAGCAATGGAGGGGATGAAAGCGTCAGCTCTGTTAAACTTGCTCTTACCGGCTTCTTTCGTGTAAAGAGAGCTTTTGTTGATGGTTGTTCATCAACATTCTTTAGCCTTGTTCTTTCTGAGCTGATCATTTGAGACACTTTGAACTGCTCTGATTTCATGCTGACCTTCTTGTGATCTGATTGGTTAAGAGAGAGATGGCTGCCTCCGGCGACAAGCTGTGTTTGCTGTGTGCACCGTGTGCGTTGCTCACCTCGTTCTTGGTGCTCTGGGCCTGCTTTTTCTCAATGTTCATGGCCAACATTTGGCTGCGGAACGAGAGGCTCTTGGTCTTCTCAATCACCTGCTGGTAAGGCGATATGGCGTTGTTTCCCATGACCACATGACCCTAGAAATACGGACAAAGAGTGATGTCAGATTCACAATAACACCCAATAAGCCAATCACATTTGCTCTTGCAGACACGCCATTCTTCAAACACCAATCAGTGGCTGCGTAGGTCCTATTCACATCTACTGTAGGCACATCTAGATAATTCTATGTCATTCTGGAGGACTGGGCTATGATTTGCTGATTACAGAGAACTGTTGTGATGTATGCCAAAGCCTGCAGGTTCATCATGGAGCCTCACGAAGGGGACCTAACAAGAGTGAGGTGTTACGGTTACAATGTATTTACACTGTACCCTTCAATCACAGCATCAGGACATAAATAATGTCTGTCTTCCTCTGAACTCACACAGGAGGAGCATCTAACGGCTACATGACTGTCACTTCCAACACTAATTTGTAAAGATCTGTTTAAAAAGCTTTGATTAGTTGGTTAAGTGCCGAGCTGGCTGATTGAGGAAGAAGATAGAAGGTCTCACCAGTTTGGAGTCTATCTTTGCATCCAGCCGGGCGTTGCGGATAAGATTGACAATCCATCGCTCCGCATCCTCAGGCGTCATGTTCAGTTTGTCTGCCAGCATGCTGTTGAGAAAGCAGAGAGACATAAGACTCTGACCTGGGTAGAACGGAAAGGGCAAGACGTCTGTCAATGCTGGACAGATTGTCCAGAAGAGAAAGGAATACCAAAGGATTCCAACCCTGGCTTATGACTCAGTCTGTATCACTGCTGGCTTGGGACGACTGCTGCATTTCCAACTCGGCTCGCTCTTCTTTGTTTTTCCATTAGCAAAAGTGGTGGATAGTTGCTGCTTTTTTGGTACCACCTTGGCCGTGGTTCCAAGTAGGTTAAGCAAATACTAGAAGGAGTTCAATCACTGCAGTGATTGGTCACAGAGACCCTTCACAAGCATGGCACAGTCAAATGTGCACAAACCCACCATTTTCAAATGACAAATGCCTAAAAATGTCATTTCGTAACATTAACAAACTAAACCTGAAAAGCCCACTGATCTTATTATGAAAGTACCTCTAACTTTACCTCTTTGTTACCAACAGTGATTTTAATCAAACAGGGCTGCTGTCTGAAAGTGTTGATGCATATTAAATATGTAATAGCACCAAATAACTCTCAGTCAACAATACATTACATTATGAGTGATGTTGCCCATTAGATGCAGAGTGGCAGGTCATTATTTTCATTTGACAGTGTTAACAAATGGCCAACATATTAGGTGTACAACATGAAACATACCCCAAAACACTTCTAATGGTCCTCTGCTAATGGAAGCTTGATTTACAGACTCGCACGAATAAGTCAATTAGAAGTGCTGGGTCTGCCCCATGTTGTGAGCCTCTGTGGTTACTTATGCTTTTATTATTATTATTTTGTGCAGGACACACTCTCTCCACACCTGGCTGCTAAAGCGTGTCATGGCACACTGGTCAAACAGCGACTGTCCCTCGAAATGAAAGCCAGGTTGGGGACCTGCTCTTTGATACAGCTAGACGTGGATGTGTCACTGCTCCCCAGAGGGAGGGGAGGTATGAGGGTGGCTGGCATTCTTTGATCCAAAGCTTTCCCCAGTGCAGCTGGCTTCCCTTGCGGTTTTCAAAATAACTAGACCCCCCTCGATACCCCCATCTAGACCCCCTCCCCCCCCACATTTCCTGCCCCCTTCCTCCTGTCTGACCCCCACCACCCTCCACGCCTACCGCATTTCATATAAGGGCCCCAATAAATATCCTCAGCCCCTCAGTGCACTGCCCACAATTACTACAGCAACCCTACCTCTCATCTCAAAAGCAACACACGACCCCTCGCACGCCTGAAAAACATTATGAATGCACATACTTAATGAAATACTGTAGGTACAAATTTGTCAGTGTATAGCCTGTGTATGTTTGCACAAGATAATAGGGGTTATAAGGCCTATATAAAAACAATTTACTCTGCTAATTAGCACTTCCTGGTCCATTCATCACATTTTGTGAGCCTCCTTTAGTGAGTAAGCTAGAATCTGCCCAGACCACACCACTTCTCACGCCATGGCACTGCAAATACACATCCCACCACCAGCATTACTGATGTTAACTGTCCCTCTTTAGGGTCTGACTTATTTAAGACATTCTTTTGGTGGAAAGTAATCTTTGGGATTTGTGATAATGTCTGTTTTACCTCAAGGCTCAAAAAAAGACCATCTAACCCATGAATGTTGGTCAAATGGTGGCAAAACCACATAAAGAAGGGAAGTGAAATGATGTCACTGTCTGGATGGGGCATTAAAAGCATAAACAACAAATAAAAGCATTACCTCAGCATAATGAGCTAAGTACGGTTTGGTCTCCAAGTGACAGTGCATCTCTCTCGACACTTTCACCACAGTGAAGTGATGGAGGAGGTGGATAACGAGACAGCAGCCCAGTGCGGGGAAAAGGGATACAGAGAAACTGATGAACCTGTCACTCAAACCAGCAAACTACTAACGCAGCTCTGCTGGACAGCCGATTACATTTCAGGTCTTCAAAACCTGGAGAAAATGATGCTTGACAATGAAATTGTTCTTATGGATCATTATTGGGAACCTAACAAGTTTGGAATAGTGTCAGCTGTCTAATGACGAAAGTTTAGGTCATGATGGATAACACATGTCTGTGATCACAGAGAGACACACCATTAACATCAAGGATTTTGGTCTGCAGGCTTAAATGCTGTAAATGTAAACGGCACACTCACGAACAGTTCAGGCTAATATTCTTTTATATGTAATGTTGTGTTGGACTGTGACAGATAGATTTATTCCAAATTTTTACATTAAAATTGTAAATCAACATTTGAATTCTGCTTTAATGTTTTGTTTATAAACCACAAGCTACAATTCCTGCTTAGTATGCCTTTAAACATGGTATTAATGCACAATTGCAGATAAAGGTTAGGCTACACTAACAATACTATTATTGCACTTTTTGTAAAAATAGAAAATTGATACATTGATGGCTGCATAGGATTCTTTCTGACTCGTGTGATCATAACATTTCCGATAACTCCAGAGCGTTAAGTCCAAAGGTCAAAACTTATTGAAATGAACATTTTACAAATGGTTTTCTAGAGCCATAGAGTTGCACTGTATGCGGACAAAAACAACTCTAACTACTGCATCAAAAATAACTGCACAGTTGAATTAACGACTGTTAGGCATGAGGCATTAGGCCTCATGAATTCTGTGTATATAAGAACCTCTGTATCTTGCTCTTCAACAGTGTAAAGATACAAAAACAATAGTCAACACCTGTTAAGAGTACCACTCCATCACACTGACTGACACTGAGAAAAACCCTCCACTTATTATCTAACAATCAAGTAATCTAAGGCAAATTTGAATGAAATTTGTTATTGGTTTCCATTTTCCCCGTGTGATTAAGTGATTGCAGCGCAGGGGTACTGGGTGTTTTGTTTGGCAATTCAGTAAAGTGGGGGCACATGTCAGTCAAGTCCAGGTCAGAAATGATGATCAAAACAAACATGATCTGGTTTCCTCACCGGGGAGTTACGCTAACCCCTAAACCCTCTAAACGTGATCTGTGCAGCATAACACAGGAACACAGAGTGCCCCTAAAGGCTCAGGGCCGTGGCCTGTACCAGCCAAAGTCCTCTAATCTAATTTATAAAAGAAAGTCTGGCAATGTTTTCCTCCCAGGAAGGACATTTGTATATCAGAGGAGGGTGGCTTTATCTCATTGTCTCTTGGAGAGGTGTACAGCAGCTACCCCTACTTAAACCTTGGGGTGAAAGTAAGACATGGGGGGAAGAAAGGAACAGAGAAAAGGAGGGAGATGTGAGAGGGAGCAGGGAATGGGTCACAACCTACACTATTGACATCCATTGGCCCTTGAGCCAAGCAGACAGCCTCCATGACTGGTTTTATTTTACACAACCATGATCCTGTTCCTTGGGGGAGAGGCGATCACTTTCATTTCGACCCCTTACTCCCTCTGGCTCCTGAGCTTTCGACTTCAGGCTACGGGGACTCCTTTGGGTCTCAATACCAACCTCACACTTGAAGAGGGGTCAGGCATTGGGGTCTAACTCGGTTAGAGGAGAATGGGGGATCCTCCTTGAAAAGTAGCCCCCTTCTTAACATGGCTGGCCTGAAATGAATGCATTGTTAAACACTAACATATGACAGTGTTTTGGAGACTCCAAGCCATTTGGAGCAACCTCGCTTTTCGGCTTGGGGTAAAATTGATTTTTCGGGGAAACCGAAATGATCGTGTGGTCTTTTTAATGACTCAATTGTGAGGTGGAAAGATCTTCAGTGTTACATCCAAATACACAAGACATTGCTTCCAACTACCAGTGAGCCGTTGTGTACAAATACAATCTGGTGATCAGGGGGAAAAACTGCCCGAATGATCGTGTGTCTACAGCATTTACTCAAAATGTCAAAGGACAAGTGTGCATTTGAGGTCAAAGCAGGGTCTCGCCACTGAAACACTCAAGGAAGGACTAAGGAAATAAACCCTGTAAATCAAACAAGGAAAACAAAGCTAAATTGGAAACACACACTCGGGGACACTGAGAAGTCTAGACAAAAGGATGTGTGTGCATGCAATTACGAGTGCAGGCTGAATTGCATTTTCACTGCCTACAGTACATTTTACATAAGCCTTTATTGCATAAAATAACTCAATTACGCCAACTTCTGGTCTACTTTTGTGTCCCAAGCTGTGGGCAAGAGGCGAGCTAAATATCTGTGAAACCATCATGGCCAACAGCTGTAAAAATGTCCTCATTAAAAACAGCCATCAAATTCATTTGAGTCCACGCTTGGGTGCAGAGGGCTTCTGGGTAGAGGACTAATGACTTGGAATTTGGGTGTCGTTCAAAAATAGACATGTTTTGTCCATCGTCATAACACTTCCAAAAATAAACGCAGAAATCCCTGAAACTGCCCCTGATATGTGTCCCTGCTTTAAAAACAAGGGCAGAAAACAAAGAAAAAAAGGTGAAAAGTAGAAAAATCACCGTTCAACTTCCTCTTTCAGTGTTACCACTAACCTTTGTGGTCCTTAACAAGTAAATGGATCCAATTGCAGCAAGTCTGCCAAAAAGAACCAGGACTCCTAATCAATTCCAGACAATCTGCAACTGGAGATTTCGAAAGGGCCTGATCATGTTCCACGGTTCAACCTTGACTACAGACCTCCACGGCTCTATATAACAGTCAATGCAATCATTTTCGTGTCAACAGAAGTAATTCATTCCCTGTTTCCACTGAGCATCGTGTTGTGGACCATATTTGAAATGCAGACCTTCCTTCAAATCTTCAGCATTTGCAGTATGCCTGAGGTTCAGTGTATTGCGAATACAGACTGCTAAAAGCAGAAGTAAATCTATTCTGTGAATTTGAGCGAATATACTAAATAATTATACATTACCTAATATTAGAGATTAGATGCAACAACAGTCAAATCCAGTTACAAAGATGAGGATTAATGGCTGAGAAGAGTTAATGCTCTGTCTTTATCTTTGTCACTCTCTGAAATTGATGTAAAGAGGCAGCCAAATCCTATAATCTCTCTTAATTGCAGACAATTACTATAATCTTTTATTCTCTCCGCTGATGCTCACTATAATTAGCATTTACTAAATTTCTTGGTTTTGGGGAGGCATCCAAGGTCAACTTTATTCTAATGTATCTTAACTGGATTTTGAACTACAAGTCATTAAAGACCTACGAAACTCTTTGACCTCTGTTCACCCAAAGAAAAGGAGTTTCTGTTACAGCAGCTGGGAACATCTATAGTCGTCTAAACCTTGACCTCTTCCTGGGAGAAAACTGTCCATGAATTGGCCTCGGACAGGTGGTCTTAAAAGTTTAGTGGGCAGAGAAACCTGTGGAGACCTGGAAGCATTTAAACCTCCCAATACTTAATCCTTAAGATGTGTGGGCTCAGCATGGCTGTGTGTGAAAGGGGGCAATAAACGCTTATCTGTGAGGAAAATTCCACTAATCACAAAGCCCATGTTCTTTCTTCCTGTTTGCTGAGTGCTTACAAAGTCTAGTGATAGCAAATAGGACTTCCTGTTGGTCATAAGGGATGTGCGTCTGAATCCTGCTGTGCAACACAGTCTGGACTTAAATGCAACTGTAGTGTCCCTTTACAGCATCTAAAAAAACTCAGAGGTTTGCATTACGAAATATGCAAGTAGGGTTGGGTCAATGTCTGGTTTGCCAGTCCGATGTACAACAGATTTTCTTAAGTATAATTTTGTCTTTCATCTGCAGGGCCATGGGGCACAGCACACAGATTGTATTTTTTGGGGGTGATGAAACATGGCAGCATTCCTCTCAAAGAAAACTACAACTGCGCCAATATGGAAACATTTTGGATGAAAGAAGTGAGCCTCTCTAAATGTTCTTCTCTTGTCTATTGGCAGATGACAGCTCAGAGGTGTGTTATTACCACCAAGCTGGCTGGAGCTGTCAGTCTCATTATGTTCCATTCCGGAAAAGTTGCTGAGTCAAGTACGACACCAAGTGGTAAAATGGTTTAACCACTACCACGACAATACTTAGATTTTGTACTCAACATCTGGCAGGATAAAGAGTGTTCCAAGTCCAGTCCATCTGACTTGGCCATTTGCATTCTCACATTCAGGGTTACACTGCATGTGTAAAAGGGACTTGAGTTTGGACTGAATTGCTTGACTCACCTGATGCTAATGCACTGGTGAATTCTGCAGAAGGTCTCAAAGATGAAGAGGCGGGCATTCTCAATGAAGTCCTCCAGGCAAGCAACCAGGAAGAAGTCATTCACGAGAACCTAAGAGACAGAAAGCATGTTACATAACAGCAGTGTAAGCACTATATAAACAGTTCGTTCGTAGGTCCACCTCAAAGTTTCTCCCACAACAGTTTAAGGTTCGAATAAGGCAAAAAGAGTTATAAGTCAGAGCTTTTTTAGACTCATTAAGGCAATCAAGCTTGAACATTCAGACTGAACAGCAATGGAAAGTCATGAGTGTAGAATTACAACTTTCAATCGGTCTGCCTCTAGGAATTCATGTCTTATTCAATTAAGGAAATAATCTATTTGCTGAAACCAAATTCCAATCCTTTTTTGATCAATGGTCAGAGGAAACGTTAAGGAGGCCCATACTGGCTACATTTACATTATTAAAAGGTTTATTTTGGCAAAAGTTTGAAAGAAGAAGGTTTCCTGTGTAAGGTAGTAACCCCAGGTCCTGTGAGCTGCTTAGAATTAACCCCAAATAACCACAGTAATACAGATACACTAAGAAGAGAGCCAACCACAGAGATAAACATTTTGTCTGACTTATCACCAGTCATCTGGTCTGCTGGTTCAGTGTCAACTCCACTGTGCAGGATCACCGAATTTCATGGCTACAGTCATCCACCAACTGTAGCGCCAGCAGTCCAAATAAACTCACAGATGAGAGCAAGTCTTCTCAGCCGTCTGTACACTGTATCACCTGTGGCTTGTTACAGTAAGAAATACAGCCTTGCTTGGAGTCTTTGACATGACTGCATATGGCCAATTCATCTACTGTAAATGTTCATGACCCAGCTATGGCCCCAGAGGTACCCCTGTGTGAAATGCTCCCCTTTCTCACTGCTTGCTACATTCCAACTCTCCATCACAGACCTCCATCTTCAAAAGTTCAAGAATTACCAGCTCTTTGTTTGCTTAAGCTTAGAAAGCTGCTATCTGCCCAGAGTTCTGCTTGAATAAATCCCAACTACATGGCGCTATCAGGCAACGCACATTTCAGCTATGACAACGCTTATCTAAGGCTGATAAACTTTGAACAGTTAAGTGCCTTAATTACTGTCATCTGGGATTCAGACCACAAAGCTTAAACAAATTCTAAACGGGGCTTGAGGAGCCCTTTTATGCGCAATCTAAGGGGCTGACGATAGGTGGGCCTATACTTTTCATTCTTTGACATGCAAGCATCTAACATCTGACAGTGATTCCCGATTTGGGTGGAGTGGGAACGAAAAAAAAACTGTTCAGCCTGAACAGGACAATTTAAACCAAGTTAAACCCATTGGAAAGCACTTGGCTCAAACTATTATACAGGGTACAGTGAACCAAAGACAGTGGGGCTGAAAACAATACCCATATCTTGCTGTTACAGCAATCAGTTAATAGATGGGTGCCACTCTTCTCAATGGCTCAAAATTGATGCATTACAAATGCTCATCAAGACGCAAGCCCATCCCAACAAGGTATCCTTTTACCTCAAACCCTCTACAGTCTGTGAAACATCCCTTTACCTCGCAAATAACGCACTTTTTTAAAGCTTGCGTGTGATATTCTGCAGGGAAAAAAACGGCATTACTGACTTCAAACGAGACCATTTTGGGAAAAATGTTTGCAGACCCTTGCAGGTAATGCATTAAAGGTGCTGTTTAACATTTTTGGAACCACCCACCTTGCTAAACCTGCTTGTGAACTGAATGAGGTCAATAGAGGGCTTTTGTGCCCACTGGACATGCTCTGATAAGACTGACAGGTAGGCCAGTGTTAAAAGCACCTGGAATAACTGCTCTGACCTGAGAGGTAGTTTGGTTTTGAGCATCTGTTTCAACCACAGAAGAGTCTCTGTAAACAGAACCCCATGAGGTGAGGTCAAGACCAACCCAGAGAGTTCCTAAAAAGTGCGTGCCAGTGTTTAACAAGGTCGGTGATTGAGGGTGTGTGTCATGTCTTCACTGAAATAGGATACAACTCTGATATTGTTGATAGTACATGTCATCATTTGGAGATGGCCCCTGAAGGCCTTTGTGCAGGAAAAATTGTATTTTTTCTTGGAACATGCTTTGGGTTTTTCCTGACCGTGAACAGATTTTTTGAGGCTACAACCAAGTAAAAACAAATCTGCCCAAGTGAGTTTGGTTATAACTTCCTCATTTGCTAAACATTGATTTGGGAAACTGGAGATTCTTTCTATTACCTTTAAAACAGGTTAAAATGAAACGGAACTGCCAGTAAACCGCTGACATGATTTATAAACATTTACTCCTGGGAAAGAGCCATTTGATCAGGCCAGATGTTTTTCATTTTGAAGGTTTATCGTCAAGAGGCAAAAGATGAAAAAGGGGCCAAATAACCCGGAGTTTTGCCTTTTATTCCTCTGCAGGTCCAAATTATCAAGTCCACTGGGAAAACCAAATTACAGTGTGTATGCAAAGAATGAACTTAGAGGTCAAGTTACACAAAATATACAGATAGCACAACACCAGTTAGGACACCTGTTCTCTCTCTAAATCTGGTAACTGTCCACCGAATGTGTCCCAGGAATCTGACCAGCCCTTCATAATCGTGTATGCTCCACTTATGCCAATAATTTAACATTATGTTGTACAGGCATTCCTGTTAATGTGTCCACCCACTTGTATGTAACTGAATGGAAATGCAACCATAGTGGCAGCATCTCAAAAATGCATGTATCATTTGTAAATAAGGGATAAAGATTTCCTCCAAGATGAAACAAAACTTAACATTGTTTTACTGGTTCCCCGGCCCAAATATTTAAACATTTATCGTCACACTGTCTCGTGGTTTCAGACACACATTTTCTTGAAAAATAAACCTGTTTCTCCTATAAGGCCCTTTAAGCTTTAAGAGTTCATACTGTAATTTGAGGCTCTTGCTATAAACGTGTCAATATCAACAAATCGTTTGTGAGATGGAAAAACTATTTTGCTTACAGTTTAGCTTTCTCTATAGCCAGACTTTTTAAAGTCCATCTACCTTTTTTTGGCTTGCTTTGCAGGGCAAGCAGCTGTTGCAAATTATGGGATAACTTTTTCTGCAGATTTTCCGCCACTGTATTAGGCTTTCACCATCTAAAAAGACGTGCATGCACACCTGCATTTGGTACTTTTTGCCACAAAAAAAACTTCCTAACCCAAGTAGCCAGTGGCTGCTCTTTGACTGAAGTTCTACTGAGAATATAAAGTCTATCAGTACTGTTTTTCTAGAACAGTCTTGACCCACAGACCACAGACACAGGAATTCTTATGTAGAGATATGCAAAATTTTTAAATCAAAAGACAAAAAGTTTGTCATACTTTTTTCCATTGGGCTATAAATCTAATTTAATTTGAGGTCAATTTAACGCAACAAATCACACCAGTGTTCACTGTGTGTTCAGCTTAGTAGTAAACATACAAAGAGGACATTTATAGCATACTCATATTCTATTCTCACATCAAGGATGAGTAACACTTAGCCATTACAAACCAAAATTGAAATAAATACTCTAAATGGCAGTGCTATGGCAGGTCTGTCTTAAGACTTTTGCTTATAAAGCTTTTACTGTTAACTACTAGCCTGATGGGTCAATTACAGGTCATATTAAAATCTGACTGAAGCCTGAGTCATACAGTGTCCAAGAGGACCTCTATATCTGACAGTATGATACAAGGCACAGACTATTACTGTTCTGTCTGAACTGGACCCACGCAGAAGTCCAGCAAATAGAGACACAGTGTGATCAGACAGAAGGTCAGACAGAGATCATGTGATTACTAACGATGTTGACGACGATACTCTGTGTGAAAGTTCAGGAGTCTGACCTGCAAATCTGAAGTCCTCAGAAGACCTCTGTGTTGTCATGGACAGGCACAATAAACCAAGATCAACTGCTTTTCACAGTTTGGGAACAACAGATAGAAATGAATGTTTGGCAGATGACTGTTACTCACCGACTCACACTCCCTGAGTTTCTTCTGAGCGCTGTCAAAGTCAAAGTTCACGTAGAGGCACTCCACAAACTCTGTAATTGGATCTTTGTAGGTGTAAGATTCCTAAAAAGAAGAAGAAGAAGAAACGATTATGCAGTGCGGAGACCAGACTCCCTGGTTTTTGAGCATTCGTAATATATTAATAAAAAGCTTGTGTACAGCTGATAATATTTACAACAGCAGTGCAGCGATTCTACATAATTTTGCTTTAAGATGAATAAAATAAGGCAGACATATATTTAGACAAACATCATGAAATGCACATGTCATTCCTGTTTTTTAATCTAATACAAAGGTTGAATATCAGCATATTAAAAACAATTCCTAGTTTGATTTTAAACAGTGAAAATCATTTTCAAAATAACCACCTGCTTGGAACAATAACTAAAGAAACATAATTTACAAGAGCTTGAGTAAAACACATTCTAAATTCAAAGCAGTTCTAATTAATGCTTTGAGATAGATGCCCAATCTGACCTGAAGCCACAGAGTAGAGGGTACTGGACACATGTTTTAGTGATTACCAACAACCCACCAAGACAGTGCTTAGATCTCTGAAGTAGCTACTGTCATTGCAGGAGAAGCACACTGCAGTCCCTCAATTCCCTGACATTTATCAGAAGCAACAGGTTTAAGGCTTTCCCAGTTTGGCCACAAACCCATTTACATTATGTCTGCTTAAAAGGAAGTGTTAGCAATTACATTTGGGTCTATTGAGCGTGTATGACCTATAAGCATACTGTGTGCATTTTGTAAACACAAAGAAGTGGAAATAAAAAGTGTGGTACCTGCTGAATGACCTTCACCAAATCCTTCAGGACCTGCCGGCGCTTGCGGACATCCTTGTTTGTAATGATCGCTGTGGTTAGGTAACGCAAGATGTGTGGGCACATAGTCTGGATAGCATTGAGGTATCTGGAAAGAGGGAGGATAAAAGTAATCACTTATCAGACTGATGGAAGCAAAGACATGATCTTTAAAAGGACACAATATATAACATTTTGGCTGCCCATTGGGCTCCTGGCATTTAGAACAGAGGGAAAGCCTTTGCTGCTAACACAGAGAAATGTCCTAACAGGACCCTCACTTCTGGACATGGGTCCCAGCTTTAAGCCGTCTCTTTCATTAGTGTCCTGTGAGAGGGAGGAGGAAAAGGAAACCCTGGCAAGAAGATATAGATCAGTGAGCAGGGACCTGCCCAGTAGCTGAAACCTAATCCATCAGGGACTGATGTTTCAACCACAGGTCAACTGGCTAAGGGCTGAACACAAGAGACAGGACGCTGTTACAGGCCGATTCTAATCCCACACCAACTCTGGAGACAGTGTTCTGTAAAAATAACATGAAAGGTCTGCGCGCACACAAGCACATGCCTTTCCTTTTCAAGGTAGCAATCAATCGACATTAACTATTGAAAAAATCCTTATTGCTTTCTAAATATCTATCTTTGAACTTCACCCTCCACTCAACCCCAAATTGACCAAATTAAATCTGAAAAGAGGAAGTGGAGTGGGCCCCTTTTGGTCTCCTACAGCTAAGGCCAGAGGAACACATGGTGTTCAGGGAAAGAGTGCCGAACAGTTTAATTAGCCAAAGCAATTAAAGGGACAGGGGACCTGTGGCAGTAGTGATGTTGAATCTAAAAACAGCAGTGGGCTGCTTGGCAAAAGCATCGTCATTCTGGTTTTAGGAGGGCTCTCTCCCTCCCTCCCTTTGTAGTTGCTTGACTCCCGTGGAGGACCGCAACGCTCCGCACTGTGTTCCTGATTAACTTACACCTACTCACTCTCCAGGGGGGGCTCCAATAGCAAGCAATCTTGCATGAGTCACTGTACCATAGCTGGGGGGGTTCACCCTACTCCACTTAGGGGACTTCATCTTTTTTCTTCCTCTTTTTTTTTTGTTTTGAGGCAACAAGCATCGCTGCACTGGTTTGCTGAAGATGCTACCGAGGCATGCAGCCAAGAAATCAAGTATGAGTTCAAATTTCCTCTGTTCAAGGGGGGCTGTGGGAGAAGAGGGGCAGGGGAGCAAGGTCCCATTTCACGGCTTGTCTGGAAAAGAAAATCATGTTGAACAAGTCAACGAGTGATACAGACTAGGGTTGGGCAATGTCAACTGAATTGGCATATCCTGATGTTCACTATTACTATTTTTTGCACATGACTGCCCTTTTAAAGCCCCTTCTCATCTACTCACCCAGCCTTTCCTTTCCTAAGGCTACCTCTCCTCACTAGGACAATCACACACAAATTGGTCACAAATCCAATGTGAATGTTTTAGCATTGAAATGCAATTTTTCCAGGCTTTTCTAAAAACGTTTTCCCATATGACTTGATGTAGATTCCTTGAGACCAATGTTGCTACATATACATCCTTATACAGAGCCTGTGTGTATTACCAGATGTGGTCGGTACATTCGTTGTTTGGAGAAATACCAGCGCGGAAGCTAAGCTATCTACTGCTGTGGATTACCATGTTAGTTCGGATTCAAGATTTAAAGTCACACAAAAATACAAAACAGATCGAGGCATCACTGCACCAGCAACTCCTGCACTCTGCAAGGTAAAATGACAGTTTCTGTCAAAGGAGTGTGGTGGCTTCGAATAGAGCATTATGTACTAATGTGAACAGGGCTGGAGCAAAAAGTATTTTAGCCACCTAAAAAGATTCACATCAGATGTGAATGCTATATTTGAAAATGTTCACCCTTTTACCTTGCCATCAGACAGCCTTTTTTGATGGGGAATTAAAGCTGTTACCTACGCTTTCTTCAAAGTCACCAGACTGCATTGACAATAATGCCAATTGTACACCTGGCTATATTAGTCCAGTAGTATTATCCCAGATTGCACCTGTAAACTTGGTTACTGTGCATTATTTCTCCTGAAGTCAGTCCAGTCTGTCAACAGTACCCAAACAAAGCTTTGGACCAGCATCTGCTGACTGCAGGGGTAAGAGAGGTCATATGTGGGGCTGAAGGCCAGCCACTGGTCACCGACTTCAGCCAAAGGAAGTACTGGTCAAAAGATGGGAAAGAAGAGCCAAGCCTCAGTGGGGAAAACATGAGGTTTCTAGACTGTGAAACTGCAAAGCACACAAAACTACCTCAGTTTGTCCACACAGATGGTTGGGTGAGCTTTTCATGAGTAATTATTGGGCAGGCCTCCTTAATCATCCACAATAAAATTAAAAACTGAGTAAAATTCAGGGAACCAGGCATTTGAGTGTGCTGTGTTGTGGTCGCCTGTCATACTGTCGGTGGAGCCCAATCATCTGTACAATTATACAAGCCTGCAATCAGAACAGGGGGAGGGAGCAAAGACATCAAAATAGGTGGTGTGCAAATTTTAACACAGTGTATAAAGTTTCCGATCTGCGATACACATGGCCTCGTTCTCGACTTGGAGAGTAAACAGACCACACGAAAACACACACTTCTGAAACCACTTTAAAAATACCAGCGGGGTTCATGAAGAAGCCCTCCACCAAAAAATGTGTTATTAAAGTAAATGGTTTTCTCTAAATCAAGTCAGTGATATAACATGACTTATGTTTTCTCCAAATCCTCTCAGCATCACCATTGATCCAGTATACAGGTTCCAATACCATATGCCTACTTCAACACAATACACTAACAAAAACCCACAAAGAAAAATCTGACCATTGGACCATATCTCACACACACACAAAAAAAAATACACAAAGGATGAGCCAAGCTTCAGACTTTCCTGTTGCCCTTGTTTCGTGGAAATGAATCTTATCTCCACAACTACTTCCTGGTATACTTGCCAACAATTTGCATTTCCTGGATGTAAAAGCTGTGGGGGTTAAAACAAGAAACTAAATCAAATGAAATAAATTATAAAAATGACTTACTGTGGCTGATACAAAAAGAGCTCAATGATATTGTCTCTGCCCTTCGGGTGGTTGAAGAAGACAAACAGAGACCAGTGAATGAGCCATGTCCTCTGCTGGAGAGACTGGAGAGGGGAAGTAACAGACTGGACAGGACAAGGAGAGATACAGGCAGGAGGAAACAAAGACAGGAAGGTTAACAAAAAGCACAAAACACACAGAAAATCACATTTTTAATGATAAATACATTTAGCCTAAATCACGTAAAACCTGTCCTATTCTTTGGCAAAGCACATGAAGAAGAAAAGTGTTCCTCCTCATTGGCCATCAACCAAACATAGAACCACTTCATACTCAAATCCAAGTTCTTAAGTAGTCAGATAATTGTGTGGGTAAAGAGTAAGATGCCACAGCAGAGCTCTACTGAGAGTGAAATGTCAATATGAGAGTCTATGTAAGGGAATCTAAATGTGGTATCAAATTCTGAGAAGTGGGGCATTTACGTTGTTATCGATAGTCTCTCTCAGGCGGGTGAGGTCCTCCATGGCAGCTTCCCAGTTCTGCATCAGGATCTCAGAGGCCAGCTTGCCCCACAGAGAGTTCAGGGCATTCCTGTCTGTTGATGGGACCTTGGGAACAGACATTGTGCATTATTAAAACCTTGACCACACAATGGGACAACATAGTAGTTAACAGTTTTTACCAAATGTTCCTGGTACAGGCTGGCGGACATACACAGTTAGACTGGGTTGGACTTGCCGCTAGTTGCTTGGCTCCAGTGGCACTGCTGCATGGTGCAGCCACTTTTCTTATTTATACTGGATAAATGGATTAAATTATGTCATTCTAAGGGAATGGCACTTGACAGAAAAAGAGAAATGGATCATGAAAGACTGTTTAGCTTTAAATAAGCCCGAATTTGCTGCACTTTAAATACTATGACCACTACATTGCAGCTTCGGGCATATTTAGAGAATGTGTATCTGAACAGCTTGCCAGAATTGAAACATTTGACTTGATATGTTAATGCTGTAGGTCTTTAAATCTAATGGCGAGGCAGCAATGATGGGCCTTGATGAATGCCTGTATCATAGGTTACTATGGCATGGAGTTCACCAGAGCTTCACAGGTTGCCACTGGAATCCTCTTCCACTCCTCCATTATGACATCACGGAGCTGGTAATTGTTAGAGACCTTGTGCTCCTCCACCTTCTGCTTGAGGATGACCGACAGGTGCTCAATAGGGTTTAGGTCTGGAGACATGCTCCGCCAGTCCATCACCTTTGCTCTCAGCTTCTTAGCAAGGCAGTGGTTGTCTTGGAGGTGTGCTTGGGGTCGCTATCATGTTGTTGTGCCAGCAGCACTCATGCAGCCCCAGACCATCACACTCCCACCACCATGCTTGACTGTAGGCAAGACATGATTGTCTTTGTATTCCTCACCTGGCTGCCGCCACACACGCTTGACACCATCTGAACTAAATAAGTTTATCTTGTCTCATCAGACCACAGGACATGGTTCCAGTAATCCCTGTCCTCAGTCTGCTTGTTTTTACTGTTGGTGGGCATCATCTTTAGAAGAGACTCCCCTCTGGGACGACAGCCACGCGGACCAATTTGACGCAGTGTGTGGCGTATGTTCGTAACAAGTCACATGACACCGGGGAGGGAAAATGGCTAATAAGGCACAATTTGGACATTTTCCCTTAGGGTTGTACTCACTTTTGTTACCAGTGGTTTAGACATTAATGGCTGTGTGTTCAGTTATTTTGAGGGGACAGTAAGTTTACACTTTTGTACAAGCTGTTCACGGACTACTTTACATTCTCACATTCTTCAGTATTGTACCATGAACAGATAAAATAAAATACTTACAGAAATGTGAGGGGTGTACTCACTTTTGTGAGAACCTGCATGTGCATAGTTACAGCAGGCATTTCAAATCTCTTTTTTTCTGTTTGCAGTTAAAGAGTGTTCCAGCAATTAGGTGTGATGGTATTAGAAGGTTGGCGGACACACAAGAAACAAAATAATTGTTTAATTTGATACAACAAGGCCCACATATTCTGAATCCCCAGAGCTTACTTCTTATGAGTATGTTTGGTAGGATCTACCAAAGTGTGATGATGGCCAAAAGATGACGGCTGATATTTATCTTACACGAAGCTCAACATCATGATTTAAAAAACCTCCTGCTAAGTCCTCAGTCCTGTACTACTATAGTGCATAACATGGTCAATTTGTTTGGTGGTTGATTAATGTATGCTTTTGTGGACTGGCTCCCATAACAGGTATGAAATCATGATTGTATCGCATAGTTCCTACATGAAACGGCTCACAACAAGGTCTTTGGATTACTTTAAGTAAAGAACTCATGATTCCTGGAAATAGAACAGTACCGTTAAGTTTCTCAAATGTATTTTGGGCAGTTTGAGCACCACACAGGGTAACACGCAGTAAAGAATATTTTTGATTAATGCAGAGCGCTACTGGTAAGAGAAACTGTTTCCAGTAAGATTTGCTTTGTTAACATTTTTTGCTAACTTTACTCCACTTCAGTCATAAGAATGATAATTGCAATAATCTCCATCCATTATCTTCAGTAACTCTGGACAACTCTGTCGTTATCACAAGGTAATTAGGCTGAAATATGAACTGTCGCTAACAAGACACATCTTTGTGAGGATAATCACTCTCTAAAACGTTGCAGGCTACTGTTTCTGATTTCCAGAACAGACTAAAACAAACAAAAAAGAATCAGGTAATGAAACACAGGTTGAGAATGCCTCTGAACCCCAGCAAGCCAATCACTCTGTAGTGGACACTGGACTACACCCTAGGGCTCATGGGAAACTCTGTGCCATAGTAGTTCAACGATAACACCAAACACCAGACGCATTGACATGAGTCAAGCAGGAAGTCAGGGTGGGTGTCTGCTGAGTGGCCAGAGAAACCTAGATCCTAACCACACGCCCCCGTACACCGTCGGACAGCCGCTGAAGGGGACTGTGAGACACGACAGATGGACAAGTAGAGGAAACACTAAAAAAAGAACAGGTTTCCGCTGGAACCACACAAATTGGTACGATTATTTGGATATAGAGGGTTTTTTCCCTTTGCTTATGAACAGTTATTCTCCGATAACATTTCAGCAAATTGCTATGATATTAGACAGTGGCAGGTAAGAGGGAAATATTCAGAAAATTCACTGTAGTATTCCTTCCAAAAATAACACAATAAGATGGTGTGTCCGTCCATTCAGTGGAGCAGCAGAGTTTCTTTGATCACAGAGTACAACTCAAGTCCATTATGATTTTTTTAACTGAACAAGAAAGATCGGTATTGTAACAGCGAGAGAAAAAATTGGCTCCACTGCCAGCATAAAGGTCAGCGTTTCATCTGTTGAAAGTGTTTTGTTTTGTTTGTTATTTTTTTCCCTCTCTTGGAAGTCCCTGCCTGCTACGTTTGGCTGACCTCCAGGTCATTATGGCAGCTTTCTACACACAACACAGTCTGGCTTTCACTAGTGGCCACGCTAGAAAAGTTTCAATACCTGGGTTTTTCCAGCAGTTACCTTAAGTTTCCATTAGTTTGTGAAACGGGCACATTTTCGCTGACTGACCAGCAACAATAAATTTACTGTGCTGGGGATCCGTCGGGATACTCTATCTTTATTCTTAACATTCAATCCCTGCATTAAGTGATGATATGAATAAGTTGCTCTTTTCGGGCTAGGCCACACTGTAACAAGACCTGAGGCATGGATTTTGCAAGGCTGGCTTCCTTCGTTTAATTGACTGGGTTTCCCACGTTAAATGACTTTATGGAGCCTCACCTCTCCCATACGGGGGAGGGAGAGACAGACAAGGGGCCTGTGAGGATGGGAGGTCCACAAAACACAGAAAAAGAGGGGAAAGGGGGGGGGGGGNGGGCAGTATACGGACTCACACTAATGAAATCCATTTCTACCTTTTCCTCATCTGAAAGGCCTTCTGCATTGTCAAGAGCAAGCAACAGATATCTAGTTACAGAGCCTGATCTGCCTGGAACCTAAAATGAGGGGTAAAACAATTTGAGGGGTAAAAAGAAAAAAAATCTGTGCTGGACTTCGAACAACATACCTCAATTATAGCAATTTTGGTTTATTTAGACTGAGTTGCAAAGCCATAAACAACTGTTGTTGGAACAGTGAGACATATCCGTTGCAAACTTTTGAAGACTTTTCTTAATGTTTTTTTTTTGTTGTTGTTTTTTTTCTTTTTTTTTGGTAAGGAGTGGAAGTGGAAAGCTTGGGTGAATTTCCCGTCATCTTGTCTCGGATGCAACTCTTCCTTCTCCAGATTTGAGCAGATCAGTGAAAAACCCATCAAATGAAATACCCAACTGCTTTGGGTTAAGAGGGTTGTTTGTAGCGAAGAGGGTTCATCATCGTTCTGAGCCACTGCCAAGTTTTTCAGGAGGGGACACTCCAACATAGTGAATGTGCATGACTAGCCAGAGTCACTGACATCCGAAAGACAAGAGGCAACGCAGTGCAGTATCAAATGCCAATTAGAATAGGAACAAAAGACGCTCTTAATGCTTTTCACTCTAATGAATAGACAAAATGTTGATCTTATTCTTGCCCATTCTTTCAGAGCTGGTTTTGGCATGAGCCCTCGCATGACCGCAAAGCTAAATGCTGAACCAAAGGCAAACAAAAGCAGGAGGACAAGTGAGTGACACTTGGAAACCACTGACTATGCAGGCTGGTTCCACTGGTCATTATAGGCCATTCAGTTAAGTTGAACTTACTAACACTTGATGCAAGATAACATTGTCAAATTTAGCTGGAAATTTGATGTGATTTCAAATGGAGCAATAGTCTAGGTCAACAGAGGGGTAGCTACAAACTTGAGGATGCCCTTCATGTGACATTGAAGGCAGTTTAGGAGCAAGCAACAACTGACATCACCTAGGAACTGCTCCTTGCATAGCTATGGAACTGCCTCATTTATCAATCAAACATAGACCGGTGTCCGTGCCGGATAACGGTGTTGTGTTAAATGTTTACCGGAACGGCAAACATTTAATCGCAGAGACTAGTAGCCTGTTTTAAGAATTTTACAGTTGCTGGGTTTATTTATCTTTTATGAAGTTTTAATGATAAATTACATAACATGCTTTGGTTTGTCACTATTTAACAAACAAACACCACAGAGTTTTATCCACTCCAGGCATTGATACAACAGCCTTTAACAATTATAAGACTAAGACATGGGGACTTTACGCTGACTCAAACTTGCGTACACGAGCTGAGACCAGATTCTTGCATAGAAATGATCATACGACCACGTTTCTGCCGTACGCACGTTTCGTAAATGAGGATCAGTAACTGTGACACTTTTACAGTATAGAACCCTATAGCTGTAACAGTCAATGTGCAACAAGTCAAGGTACTTTATCTCCCTCCCAATTTCATGATTCCATTCATGAAAGGTTGAGATCTTTTCTATAAAAAATATGTTTTGTTTTATAGGTGCTGACTAATATTATCAGTCCACATATGGCCTATAAAAAGCATATTGGTATCCATCATTATCTGCGGTATATGTTGTCCAATATTCGCCAATATTTAAAAAAAAAAAAAAGTTCCTATAAATGCAGAAAATGATGCTGATGTGATCCAGAAAACTACTATATATTATCTTTTCTTTATTCGTTACATAAATGGCCTGAAATTGAATTATGCTGAACATACATTTCTGATGTGTATGTAGCTATTTCTATTCTTTATTTTCTCTTTTTTTCTGGAATTGGTTTAAAAATGGATTAGATTTTTTTTTATCTTGAATTGTCAGAGAGTGCTTTCACCTGTGCTTTATTTTCTTTCCTGTCATTGGATATAACAGAAGCTTGGAAACTATTGTGGAGCTGGAAAATCTCAGTTTCTAACTGAATCGTCATTATGTCAAGTCACTTGCAGGGGCACACAGTGCTTCAAAGTAACTGGAAATGATCAATGTCTGCTAAAGTGTGAAAGTGCTTCCAGTGTGAAGGTATCTTGAACCTAACCAGTACTTCAGCTTCTTGACATGCTTGCTACACCGGAAATTTCCACTTGACTAAGAATACAGATTATTGCAAGGACACAGCTATTTGTATTAGTCTACCTCTTCTTTTGTGATCAAAGACATTCAAGGATTTATTTAAAGATATACTATGCAGGAATTTTAGCTCACATTCACACTTGGCCCCTCCTCCTTGGCTTAACAAAATAGAAGCAATCCTTATTTTGGAAAAAGCTTTGTCCACTTGGAGTTTTGCCTCACTATATTTGCGTTTTTGGGTTTTTTTATGGCGTTGTGTCGGCTATTTCCGTCGCTTTGGGCCCAGAAGCGTCTGGACCACAGCAAAATAAAAAGAAAAGAGAAAATTCAGGCAGAGGGCAGGGTCTCCACTCAGTTCTAGTGGGTCATAAGTGATGATTGAGAGAGAGATCACTTTTATATAAGTCTATACATTGTTTTCAAGGACATTTCTGCACAGTATACCTTTAAAAATGCAAAAAGAGTGGCACCTTACACAATTAAGGCATCACATTATTTCATGAGAATGTGGAAGAGCTCCGCCTTTATATCCAAAGGTCAATGTAAAGTTTTCCAGTCTTATGAGAGGGAGCTGTAGTGGAGCTGCACCTAGCCCATTCACTGCACAGTTCATCTTTCACTCTTTTCTGAGGGCAAAGAGAGAAGCCACAAATGCCAGAGCCCAGGCAACAAGTCCCTTTGTTTATAGAGGAAGTAGGGAGTGTGCATGTGCACTAACAAGAATACTGCCAGTACTTTCTGTGAACTGTAATTATCCTGCTCTGCAAAACAAACTTTGGCATTCTTTTGATTTTAAAAAACATTTATCTTGAAAATGATTTCATCAAACAGGGATCCACAGAAATTGGCATCCAATTCCTGGCCTTTGGTTGCCATTGGTGGCAACCAATTCTTAACATAAAAAACAGGGACAGCAAAGAGCAAAACATTTGCCCTAAAGTAAATAACTGTTTCTTGTACTTGCAATAAACATTAAATATTGCCTGTGTGTGGCATTTTATGTGCCAGCGCAAAGGGTGGACATGTTACCTGATAACACAAGTTATAGTATGATTAAATACAATACATTTGGTTTGCTTACTGAAATAAAGCTTTTATATATTATGCCAAATTTTCATTAATAAACTGATGTGTGACTATCTAAATTTCTCAAAATACAAAGAGACTAAAAATGGCAACCATATTTTGTGTAAAGCCAGTTCTTCATTTTGAATAAAAGGTAAGAAAGCCTAATGAAGGCATCATATGTGTGCAGCCTCCCTGAAACACCTTACAAATAGTGCGTAACCTTCTTGATGCTAACGAAGAGATGCCTTGCATAAGTTAAGCACACCATAAGCTCAGAAGTCGTGACAAGGGACTCTCTGGCCACAGCACTCAAATCAATAAGCTGTCTACTGAGGCCCGCCTCGTGAGAAGACTACAGACAGATTATGCAGTCCGCCACTGATCACTTGGCCCAGTAAAAGATCCTACTCAAGTCTTAGAGCAGCAGTCTCCCCCTAATACAAAAGACGTGCAGGGAATTGAATAGGCAATGACGTAAGCTTTTCACATTCAATTACTTCTAAGTGTTCTTTTCCTCTCCGATGCAGGCATTGGCCTTTTGAGGAATTAAAGCAATCTGGCAGTCATAATGTGATGTTCAATTTTAATATGTCAGAGAAATGTCTTAAGCCAGTATATAAATGGGGATAGTTAAATACTACAGACACTCTGTTAAGTGAGGTAAGGCGTACACAGTTATCAGCAAACATCGCTGTTAATGTTAACTGGTGTTGAACGTCAATGACAAATGCTGAAAACTTACCAAGACACGGAAGAAGTAGAGGTATTCTGCAGCACCGGAGTAGTTTCCGCACTCGTACTGGAACTTGGCATATCTGTACAGCGTGTCCAAGTACTCCTGACGAAACTTCAAGAGGAATCAATATCACAAACATCAATGTTAGACCAAGTCAAACAATACATATTTTCAAATCAAACACTGTGCTTGCTGTGTAATTGTATGCAGCTGCGGTGCTTAAGGAAGTCAGTTTTGTGTCGTGTCTGTTGGTGTTTCAGGTTAAAGGCCTACACATACCGGGCGCATTATGAATTAACATCGCAAAAAAGTGAAAATAATCGCCTTCCAATATCTGTCATCAAAACTATTCATACCAGCAGCAATGCAAATTTGCAACAGGTGCAAAACCTCATGAAATCCACATCATTTTCTATTTTGAGCACCTCCTCATGGTCCGTCTGGTACAGTTACGTGTGTATGTCTAGAGCTTTTATCGTGCTAGGTAAGGAAAGAAGGAGGGGGTTTTAAAGTACTTATTCAACAAATATTCGATGAGTTTGATTTTTCATGAAGCTAGTTTCAGTGTTTCCTTTCCCGCACATTTATTTGTGGTGGTTGTCATAATATCAACTGGCCCACCAAATATTGATTTTCTATAAATATTTTTCACTATTTAAGTAGTAACTTCCTCACACCTCAGCAATGACAAAACGAGCAAATTTGAATTATATAAATTCTGGCATTAAAAAAATCGATTCCTAAATTGTAAGACCAAAAATGTCTGATTATTAATCCATCCACCCCCTCTTTAATTTTTAATTTGTAGTGGGAATGCTCAGAAAAATCGACCTTGCTCTTGGAATAAAAATACATCACTTTTTAGCCGTGTAATATTCCCATTCTGTGTTAAAGCACTCATGGCAAAACACTTAAATATTGCCATGCAAATTGAGAACATAAAAATAAAACGCCGCCCAAGTGTCAAGGCCTTCTGGGTGTTTTGTAATGTAACATAAAAATATTGTCAAACGTATGGGCTGCATCAAACATTTCAGTTCACCAGAACGAAATTGCAGATCTAATTCTAATTTCATATTTATTTGTAGCAGTAACCTGTTTTTTCCTGCTGCGGTTGCACACCACTGCTAAATGAATATAGAGTAAACACTGCTATAGCATATCAGTGGTATTTTGCCATGAATGGAAAGATAATATTTAACTTCTGTGACAAATCTGCCTCGAAGTGGTCATGGGAATTAAATGTAAAAGGCATATGTATATATAGGGCTATCATTTCAAGCCTACTTGTTTTCCTATATTTAACTGCCCTTCCGGCTGTCCAGTATCTCAGCAGTGCGCTGACGTCAGACCACTGAGATTCAGTCTAACTGTGACAGGCAGTGGGTGCTCCGGGCCGCCCAAGCCTTTCCCACAGCATGCTGAGGGGCCCTGAGCCTGGGCTGTGTGGAGGTGCACTGAGGACAGCGTGCAGGTCAGCGGGATACCGGAGTGGGAGGGGACCGATGGAGGGGAAGAAGCCAAACATCACGGTAAATATAGAACCTCCGGCATTCTTGCGGCTCTATCCACGAGTCCCGAGCTACTCCGTTTATTCTTAACAATCCACCACAGAATGTAAATGTCCGCAGAATTTGTGCAAGCCATACAAACCCCGAAAATGAGTTAAGGGTTTTGGGAAGTAATTCTGGATTCCCCTGCTCGGCCTGCCCCTCCCACTTCGCCCCTAAAACAACCATGGGTTCACACAAGAGCCATGGGAAATGCAGTGGAGAAGTGAGATGTCAGCAAATCCGGCCAACTTACGTTATGTTTTTCTGCCAAATAGTCAAAGAGCATTCGTCCATCTCTGCAAAAAAAAAGAAAGCAAGACAGTTCCTGTAGTTAGAGGCCATTTAACTTGAGTCGCCGTTTGGCCGACATCCTGGTGTTTGCAGTCCTATTCAGGTATATTTTTCCACTTCTGGTCTAACTCAAGAGCTGTACAAGAATGAAAACCATTCTACTTTTAAAACTGTGTGATGGCTGTTTTATTACATTATGTTTGGCTACTACAATCTATGCTCGCCATATCGAACAACTTATGTCTTTTGAGTAAAATGACGACTGATTTTCCAGCACAGCCTTTGAGGAGTTGGTGGAATGTTTTAGGGGCACTGATGAACCAGAGATTTGTACAAACCAGTTCTCTTTTGCAGCACTAAATAATAATAATGATAATGTTTTAAGGCAGACCTAAACTAAGTTATAAGTTGAGGTTTGTGCTACATTAACATTCCTTTCTGCAGATGTCCGTATATTGATTATCGGCCTCCTTGTCTTATAATAACTGGTAAGTATAATGGATGATTGGCCATGAAAAACAACAAACTGTTGCTCAGGAGTAAGTTTACTTCTATTTGCTGCCACTTGCTGTGTGCTGTGTGTTCAGTGAATCAGGCTGAGGCCTGCAGGCTGCTTCAGGACAGGCTGTCTCTGCTTTAACGAAAGGATGGTCTAAATAAGCTCCTGGGTGATGTCCATGTGGTGTGGAATGTCAGCCTGCTGTGCATGATGGGAACACAGATCCTGATCATTTATCTTAGCCACTGAACCTAGCACCCAACAGAACAAAAGGCTTTTATTTTTTACTTTAAATCTGTCTTCATAGACAGAAAAGGGGCAAGGGAATATTATCCACACACTATAATATATAACATTGATAGAAAGTATTTTGTATTTGCACTTGTTATGAGATTTAGATGAGAGCCAGCTGCTGAGCTGTCCAACAAGTGGCAACTGTTCATGTAAAAGTCTGCACTACATTACTGCCACCTTCTGCACTGAGAAAGTCAAAGAGCCATCGGCAGCATGTTGACTCAAAAACCCAAAAGTGGTTTTCATTGCTTGAAGTCCAAACAAATGAGACCTTAAATCATAGATCACCCTAATGGTGATCATAATCCACAGAGTGTGCCTTATAATGACAGATTGTTTATAGATATGGTACTAACATGATTTATTATAATAGCCTGGCTCGGTTTCTGGCTTCAGTAGTAGTCCAAATAAAGCCTGGTAAGGCACATAGGCCTATTAGCTAACTGTTCAATAAAACTCCTTAGACCATTAGGTTCTATTACCCTGTAAAATGCTTTGTGGATCTGTGTGTATTAACCCCAAAGAACAGGGCATTAGGGTTCAAATAACAGCCTCAGTCTCATTTCCAGCACTGGATGATCCTCTAATGCAGAAATTATGCTCAAAACCAGCAACTGCATCAAGCATCATTTAGGTCATTATGGAGGAATAAAACTGTTGCATGTCCTTTGGCTTGAGAGAGAATTCTTCATTGACCCCAGATGAGTTTGCTATTGTTTTACAAATCCGATGGCATGAAGGAAAAAAAAGTACGTATAACTTAAGACAGACATATGATTCCCCCTCCAAAAATGATGATTTCCTCCTTGCTGCACTCTGACAGCAAACTAACAAAAACACAGATGTGCTAAGTCAATGTTGATATTATCAGGCTTCAAATCTCACATAGCATTTCCTACAAATCTGTGTCTTCAATAAACAAATGTCTGCAGCCCAACTAAAACAATATAACTAAAGAGTATAAACCGAAAAGAGATGAAAAAGGAAAAATGCTTTTGATTAACTGTACACACTCTGGCCAGGAAACAAAAGGAAAGGATAATGAGTGAATGTGACCAAACTATTTTAATCACTGTAGACAACAAAACAGTCTTAATAAAGTTAACCACATCATCTTGCGTCTGTCTCTTTTTATGTCTGTCTTTGCTGACTTTGCTATAAAAAAAAAAAGCCTTAATACATTTTTCATTCAAATGCAGATCCACAGACTCAACACAGTGTTTCAGTCTACTGTTTCAAGTAAGTAAGCAAGTAAGACCAGAAATACATTTCAAAACCTCACTAAAGCTAATCAGGTCTCTCATAAAAACCTATCTTAGGATAATGGAAATATACTACTCTTGATTAAGAAATACTGGCTTTACCTGGTGGACTGCATCTGCCTTGTTGTCTCTGGGTCCTCAAACATTTTCACAATGGGTTCGGTCTCCGACTGCAGCTGCTTCAGCTGGGCCACAACCTCTGTCCTCTTCTCCCTTAAAGCTGACACAGGGAGGATAAAGCCGGTTATTAGCTACAGCAAAACCATAAACCTACATACACATGGACTGTGCTCCACGCTGTGAAAGTAATTTTACTGCTAAATCAATTGTGAATGGAGCGAGTGATGTAGTGCATTAGTCTCTTTATGATTTCTAACAAGTAAAATACATATCCTCATTGGTTTTGTGTACGTTATTGCCAGAGAAATGGGCATTGGGAGTGAGTATCCACTTACTATGGGGGATTTCCTTCTCAGAATAAAGGCTTCTGTAGACATCCATGGCGAAGTCCACCATGTTGGTGTCACTGAGGAGGTCCAGTTTTCCATGAAGCAGCTCCTGCTCATTGTAGATCTAAGAAACAAGGCCAACAAGAGAACAAGAGGTGATGTGGGGGTTTTTGTACAATATTATTATCTTACTTGAAGGTTTTAATAAAGTTACAAGACACGGCCAACCCCCAAACATGACCAGGCCACCCCTCTTCAAGACAAGATCTGAAAGAACCCTGATTCCAAAAAAGTTTGAAAACAGAAAGCACCAAAGTCACAATATATATTTACAAAACTCAGTTTATCAGTTTAAATGTCAAATATATTGTGTTTTTACAGTTTTTTATTTAAATAAATGTGAAAAGCATTAGCATATTATCGCATTCTGTTTTTTTTGTGTGTTTTAGACAACGTCACAACTTTTTGGACGCTGGGTTGTAGTTATAATAACAACGTTCAACTGCACTCCTCTCAAAATTGACATTGTCAGCTTTCTTATTCAACCTTGAGTTTAGCTAGCTAATGCTAATATTAAAGTTACTTTAGGCAAACCTGGCAAGTATTTGCAGGCTATAATGGCAAATTTGCCATTCATCATTTTAACCTTCTAAGAAAATCTTCTTCTCTTCATTAATTAGCACTGTGGGTTAAAATTTAATTGTGCCACTAGTTTGAATTCTGCCTTTGCCTGAGTCAGTGTGTACACTTGTGAAGCCATCTGTGGTTTCTTACTTGGCAGGAAGCTCGGAATAGATCATGGCCTAACTTTATCGTTGGAGGTTAAGAAATCAAACCATGGTGATGCAGAATAAACATACTATTGCCTGCATCGTCAGTGTTCATTAGAGACACAAGATATTTTTGTTATCAGAGGGTCTAAGTGATTATGGTCTGAGTATTTTTTTTCTGACGGGCCCTAGTGCATGTAATTTGTCACATCCTCTTCATAAGTCTTAGTGTGAGATCACTTCTGACTTTTCTTATTTCATTGTTAAGCTCAACATAATCACGGAGTGCTATAGGTGGAGAAGGATGCGAGTTAAAGGCCTTGTTGATGCAGAATAAACATCTTGTACGTACTCGGGCATTGTGCTGTGTGAACGACAAACACTTCAAGTTTTGTCATAATTCTGGTCCGGCCAGTTACGACTGTGTAACTACCCTGTATGTATACTTAAGCTGCTGGGCAGCAACAATATTTATGTGAAACATTGTGGGAGCACTAACGAACAACTGTGTACAATCTCACTACCTCTCTATGAAAGGCGCCCTCTTACAATCCTGAAAAGCGCGTGGTTGGCTTACTAGTGTAAAGTGTTTCACAATAAGAGCAAGACTTCCGAAACTTTATTTTCAAAGTAAATATTTAATTTAAATTGGTAGGCGCCAAGTGGTGCACATTATTTCACATCGTGATGGTTTACTAATATTTATTTATATGTTCACTACATATATCAGTCTAATCGCTCAAGTATTGTTCTGTAGTGTATTATGTTCTGTCCTCCAGAACAGTTTTCCCCGTCTGTCCTTTCTCCGCTTTTATTTTGAAGGCAAAACCTACATTTCCGGCTCCACTTCGATGAAATGCTGCGTCTTTACACAGCTACAGAAAATGTGACCAACTCCTACACGCACACGGCTTTTAAAACTGTTCAAAAGCCGTGAATAGTTCCTTGAAACAACGAAAACGTTTAGCGGAATGTTTTAGTGTTAGTGTTTTCCGTACCTCTTTGACAGACAGGAACTCCAGCAGGGGAAAAACGAGATGACGGTCTAAAAAGTGGGCAATTTTGGTGGTGAGGTCGTACTCCGCCATCTTTGCTCCCGGGAAAGGGAAACGGAAGTGTTGTGCAGCTGTGTAAGGAGGGACTGACCAATCAGCGACGTTCCCGACATTCTCAGCAAGAAATGCATAAAAAAAGAGATTCTACAGGGCCGTTGAGACGTGATAGATAGATAGATAGATAGATAGATAGATAGATAGATAGATAGATAGATAGATAGATAGATAGATAGATAGATAGATAGATAGATAGATAGATAGATAGGTAGATAGATAGATAGATAGATACAGACAGACAGACAGACAGATAGGTTATTATAATATATCAGGCTGATAATATTTGAGGTTTATATTATAATGATATGATTATTTGGTACATTGAAAGTTAATATTCGACCCCACCCCTCCCCCTTTATGGAAAAGGGGACTTGAGTTTCACTAATATTTTTATCCTTTCATTCTCGCACATGTATGAAAATGTGGATGCT
>CAFUXE010000420.1:39653-59995 GCA_903364295.1 Serranus cabrilla | reverse complement strand
TTCATTGGTTTCTCAGAAGGATGCGTGACTGTGACTTGTAAACCTTTCAAAACTCTCATAATTTCCTTGTGGTGTTGATACAGTGAAACATTTCATTTATAAAGAGGAATCCAAGTGAACATTTTGTTGAATTTGAAAACATAGGCTTTCCTCCAGACACCACCAATATGTTTTTTCTACAAGCCTGTGTGTGACTGTGAATGACTTCTTCACTGGACTAAAACCATTTGAGGGTAAATACAGTCATCTACACACACACACACACACGCCTGCTAAATCTGATGAAAACACCCAAATCATTTCCAATCATTTGACTTTTCCACATGGTTAGAATGTCTTCACTGTGCATCTGCACCATCCTCCTTCACTTCAGCAGCTGCCTCGTAAAGGTGCCCATGTGTCGACCATACCCGACTGACAACAGCCAATATCAGCTACTAAATGGCCCATTTCTAATAGGTTTCACTAGTACCTTGTTTTCTTGACAACCGCACGACACTGTCTTGTGTCCTCACACAATTCTCCCCTTGTTACTACTGGGCTCTCTCTCTTCCACTCCCACTTCTCCCTGCCGCCTGATGGCAGGTAGAAATGAGTCATAAACAGACACCACTCACCATGACCGGTTGCTGTTTTACTGGGTGCTTCTGACACAGTCAGCTCTGGCTCAGTGGCAGCTCGCTTAAAGTGAAAAAAAAAAAGAAGAGAAAACACAGCGCTTACTCTGCTGAAGCCTCCTTTGTGTTGTCTGCTTCCTTTAAGGAAAGGTTTTGCAGTAAATGGAGTCACCCATACAATCATTTGGTCAGTTTGGCAAGTATCATTTGGGAATCTGTCTCTATTAGATCATTCATAGATTCAATTCAAATAATTAAAAGCTCCAGCCAGTTTGGCTGCCACTATGCTGGCTTTATAAGGTCACAATAAAATACCTTCTCTGTTCCTGTTTTATTACAACAGTTTTCACTAATGTGAACAGCCAGTACGCATACAAAATGCATTTCTTCATTCTTCTTGCTGTGTGCTTAGAATTATTCTTTCACTTTTGCATTGCTGCTCAGTATCTGTTGCACCATTTTAACATCATTAACCTAATATTTAATATTTTAAAGTCTAGATAAAATGATAAATGCCAGAAAGGTGTGAGCACTCTTGCCTACAACAAGAGGGTCACCGGTTCAACTCCAGCCTGCGGCCCTTCTGTGTGGAGTTTGCATGTTCTCCCAGTGTGTGTGTAGGTTCTCTCCGGGTACTCCGGCTTCCACAGTCCAAATACATGCAGCTTAGGTTTAATTGGTGACTGGGTGGTGAATGGTTGTCTGTCTATGTGTGTCAGCCCTGTGATAGACTGGCGTCCTGCCCAGGGTGTACCCTGCCTCTCGCCCATGTCAGCTGGGATCGGCTCCAGCCAACTGCGACCCCGGTGTTCAGATAAGCGGTTAAGGATAATGAATGAATGAGAAATGTGTGCGTTAGGCACAAACTGTCAAACAGAGGCGTCAGAATTTCTCACTTCCTTTTCTCTGGGACTTAATGTACAAATATTATTCAGACGTGTTATGACAAGTCTAAAATTAGGGCTCAAAGAATACATCAATAACCCTCAGGAGGGCCTTAATGTTTTTCAGTGTTCAGCCCCCCCTCACCACACTAATAACTTTTGTACGGTCCCTTACCAAGCAGCAAAACCTCTACGTGTCCTTCCAACCTTACTTAAGTGCAAAATGATCATAACCCAGTAATTGCTCCTCTGTGTAACATAAACACATGCGCTATATCGTCCATTTTCAGTGTAATTTGAGTTGGATTTTATGTGCAGGCAATAATACTTGTTATTACACAATATTGAATTAGGAAGCAGCGGGAGGAATCTTCACCGGTCCAGGCAAAGCCAATAAGCATTCTCAGATAGGTTAAACACCACAAGCTAAATCCAAAATGACAAGAAACCATGTATTTAAACGGATTTAAACACTGATATGAAGGCCAAATTGCTTTGGTTTCTCTTGTTCCAACCAGCCATTCTTCATTTAAAAAAAGGTGCTCAGTAGGTAGTATTTTGGAAAAACATGTGTAGGAGAGTTCTTTCTTCTTTCTTTAAGTGTTTTGTTCAGTGTTCTTTCCTGACACCACACTAATTATATTTTGCTGAAAACAGACTGAACACATCAAAATATTTTAAATCCAGACTTCACTCAGTCCCTAATAGAATATGTAGTGTTTTTCGTTAACGTAAGTGTTATCATATTTCTGTTATAAACTTAACCCAGCTTCAGACATGCGGGGTGTGTGAGGAGTGCATATTGAAATCTGCAGACCCAACAATCCTAGCCACTGAGCACCATTAAGACCTGAACTATGCACAGTCCATGTTTTTTAAAAGGTCCAGTGCCAACTTGCTCATCCATCCCCTCAGAGAAAAGCAATGCCAAACCCATGAATTGCAGAGAGTTGGGAAAATGGGCAAGGGTTGATTGAGACAAACAATAAAGCAATTTGGGGGGATGGATCCAGGCAATTTCCTGCTGGACACAGTAATATATTGAGTATCAGCTATATTAATCATGATTCTTCCAGACACATGTCTCACACTGGCCAAACAAATGTAGGCCCATTTTCTTTGACAATATTAAATAGCTGTGGCCATCACACAGCAGCAGAAATGATGTGCATGTCTCCAAATTGAGAGAAGGGCTGTGCACAACTTACAAATGTGGCACATCAGTAGCAACGTCATTCTTTAAATCAGCTTACTGTAGATACCTCTGTGCAAAAATATGATTGGACGGAAATTTCTTTGCAAACCATAACATTAAAAAACAAAAAGACTGCCAGTGTTATCAGTCAGCTCTTCAGATACTGGTGCTTGTCATCAATGCCCCTGGCTTCAGATCAAGAACCCTATAGCGTCAGTTTAGGACCTGTCAGGGATGGCAGGAGTGTCCAGGGATTTGAAGCCTATTGGCTTTTCCCTAAAGATTTCCATTGGGAAAGAGATGTCTGTCAATAGGCTGATATTATGTTTACAAAAGGACCGGCTATGATTGTTTTATAATCTATAAAAATATAAAAGAATTGATTCATTCAGTCTGATAACATTTGGAAAGTCTAGAAGAATCATACAATTAGATAAATGTATTCCCATTCAAGTTAGTGGAGCACTAAACTGCAGAAGTCTTTAGTGCACTTGCTCTATATGTGCTACATAGATGTGTAAGAGCCAGAGAAGGTCTGGGTATTTTCATGAAAACTTTTTTGACTTCATGCGTCTCTGAGCAACTTTCATATGAATGAACAGGGCCCTGCTTCCAACTCTGCATCCAGTTCTCTTTATACCATACATCCATGGTGTCTGCTCATTACATGCGCTGTGGCTTGTCAAATGAAACCTCCATGTTTATAGAAACTGGTTAAGTAACAAGACCACTTGACGAAGGATTTTGTTTCCTTCAGACAGACCGAGGCTAGCTGTTTCCCCTTGTTTCCAGTTTTTCTGCAAAACTAACCAGCTGCTGGCTGTAGCAGATGAGAGTGGTATCGATCTTTTTATTTAATTCTGCAAAAAAGCAATTGAGCATACTTCCCAAAACATCAGACTAGCTCCATTAACCCTGAGCCTCTGCAGTTGTGCAGCTACTACAAAGTGATTGTTGTTTGTCAGATTCAACCTCTGTGTGGATACAGTTCACAGTGGTCTACTCTCTGACATAAGTTTGACTTGGCAATGTTTTTGCAACTGTGTAATCTCCTCCTGCCAAGGTGTTTCTCAGACAATGTAACTAATGATTTGATCCCAGAAACTCCTATCATACCCAGCTAGGCTAGTGACTGAAGAGGTCTGGGCTAAATGCTTATCAAAACTTAAAACAACGCCCATAAAAGTGGAGCAAATGCGAACAGCCATCCACCATTTCTGTCTCTGTAAACCAAAGCATGTTTCGTGATGAACAGTTGCAGGCATTGATTGACCACACAGGTTCAATACAGAGATGCTGTCAGGAATACCGGCACATTTCAGCATGCAAAACAGTTATCCATCATTCTACGTGTTTGTCTTGCAGAAAATGCTACTCGGCCCTAATGGGATAAACTCAAAGGGAGTTGGAGTGATGGGCCAAATATTCCATGAAAAACCTCAGCTCTCAGTTCCCTGAAAGCTTTCTTGGTCAACAAATGAATCCAAGAGAGGGAGAGGAGATGACACTGCCAAAGACACCCACCACTGGCCGCGTTCTAATATCTGTCAAAATATAAATCAATAAGACCTGAAGACAAATGACTCGCCGCTGGATGCTGCGAAGCCAAGCATCCCTGCTCTGAATCCGAATTCCAGCATCTCATATGAATTTCAATGATTCTTTTGTAAACTTTTTAGATATGCATCACCTCGCTCCATGTGCGTGTCAGGTTATAAATCAGCGGCCCACACTCCTGATTCGGAGCCCAGTGCTGACTTCAGCAGTGTCACACTCGATGGCAGTGGGATGAAGGTTATCGACCAGGCCTACGGGCCAGAAAACAATGCAAACGTCCAGTGAGCACCCAATGGCACCAAGCATGGCAGAACATCTGCGCAACATATGTGCGCTGCACAAACAAGGAGTGACTTGTGCTCACACACATCAGCAATAATATCACAGAAGGCACCCGGAAAGGGGAGTGGGGGGGTCGATCAATACTTGACCCCTCTAATCCTTCCACAACAAGCTCTGCTCTCCGCTCGCTCCTCTCGTTATGCATAACTTCACTTTTACTCTGCAATTTTCTTTGAAAACATGACATTACAGAAAACATGGCGCTATCTCCAAATTTGCGGTCATGAATATTCTTACCAGAAAAGAGAAGTGAAATTTGATAACTCCAGATTATGCTGTTTAGTTACAGGCTTCCACTGCAAGGGGAATGGGATTTGAATATTCCTCTTCCTGCGGATTCTACATTTCTCTAATAATTGCTATTGTATGTATTTGTGTAGCTAAGTGGCGGCCTCTGAATAAAACCACTCTTGAAATAATGGAAAGAAAGTAAGACCAGTGAACAATAGCCGTGACTTCAATGAATGTCAGACCTCAACTTAGACCCCCTGAGAGGTTGTAGAAGTGCTTTAGATTTCAAGCTGGAACCGTACAAAAATATGGAATGAATGAACTTCACCAGCTGCCGCAATTTAGAATGGAGATGATGTGATTCTTGGACATGAGCAAGAAAAAAATTTCAATATTTGGCTCAGAGGTGTCAGAGTTGTCACATCACTGCCAAATACTCTCTCAGAGATCAAACTTTCTCTTTAATAAGACTGTATGAGGGTTATGTAAGATTAGGCTTGAATGTGAAGTCCTCCAATGTGACTTTTTTTTTTACTGTAATAAATTCCAGGAGGAGCACAGGAATGTGTTCATGTGGAAATTAATTTATGGTCTCTGAAGCTTGGATGACTTTTTTAAACTATGATTCCAAAAACGTAAGGGACACTGTGTATAATGACAGTAAAACAAAATGGGATTATTTGCTAATCCTTTTTGACATTTATGCAATTGATAACTGTACAGAGACAATATATTTTACGTTTTACTCTATCAACCTAATGGATTTTTGTTTAAATATATGCTTATTTTAAATTTGATGCCAGCAACAAATTTATAGAAAAGTTGGGATAGGAGCAACAAAATACTCTGTAGGGTGGGCCCTCAGGTGGCACTGCACAAAGGACATCAGTGCGTGGGCTCTGGAACACTTCACAAAACTGTCAGGAAACAAAGTTTGTAGCTGCATCCAGCAGAAACACCGCAGACTTCTCTCTACAGTGGAAAAGTGTTCTGTAGTCCAACGAGTATTTTTGGAAAAAAGGTACATCCAGATTGTTACCAGCACAAAGTTTAACAGCCAACATCTATGATGGTATGGGTTTGTGTTAGTGCCCATGGCAGCGTGGGTAACATGCACACCTTTGAAGGAACCATTCATTCTTAAAGGTACACACAGGTTCTGGAGCAACATATGCTGCCATCTAGACAACGTCTCCAAGAGCATGACTTAGGAAAATAGTGCAGGTACTCGACTGGCCTGCCTGCAGTCCAGACCTGAAAATGTTTAAAAATATGAAGGTTTATATCAAGCAAGAATGGGAAAGAAATTCACTTTCTAGACATCTACAATTAGTGTCCTCAGTTCCTAAACACTTACTAAATGTTCTTTAAAGAAAACGTGATGTAACACAGTGGTAAACATGTCCCTGTTCTAACTTTTTTGGAACATATCGCACAAGCCAAATTATGAAGGTGTGTATTCTTACAATTAAAAATAAAGTCAGTTTGAACATTTATTATATTGTCTTTGTACAGATTTAAATTCAATCTATGTCAAAGAGGATTAGCAAAAATCACGCTCAGTTTTTTTATGTATAGATAACGGCCCAACTTTTTCAAAATCGTGCTTGTAGTTCTAAATGATCATCTCTGCTCACGATGAATGTGGTCATCGCTTACAGCCAGTTCTGAAGTCTTTTGGAGTTAATCTCATGCATGTTGATGTTAAATCCTTGTTGTAATGAGAAAGGACGATTGGCCATTAAAACCAATCTAGTAACACATAATATAGTACATGTGGTAATTCTCCCATCCCCAATAAGCAATCGCGCTACTACACAAGGTGTCAGGGGAGCAATACATCCAAAGCTTCGTACTGTGTGAATAACGTCAATTACCAGCGTGGTGCGGCTCTGACATGGGGCTGAATATTGTTCTTGGCACTGAACTCAAGAGAGAGAAGAGCAGGAGAGTGAGGAAGCCTAATTGTGATGTGCCATAATTTCCCGCTCAGGGCCTCTCACTCAGGATATGGGTGAGGTCAAAGGTGCAATAGAGGGAGTCCATCAGAGGCAAAGCGTGCTGAAGTCATCTGTACAGAGTTATTCGCGGTGAGGTGAAAGCAACTTGGTCAGACAGGGGACCTAATCAGATTTCAAAGTAAACACGGTGCCGCCGGCTCCAGAAGGCTGAGTCCAAACATTGTTGCTAATTGCATCTGTCTTCATTTTCCGCAACTCACTGTACAACACCAACGAAAAAGAAATCTAGATGGAACAAGAACTATTTCAAAACCGCAGAGAGCACCTCAAACTTACCTCAATTTTTAGTCCATAACTGTTCATTTTAGAGATTGCCAACTCTGATTGCTTCTGTCAGAAATCAAAATATAATGCCTGTGAAGTGTTTCTACTGGAATATTTCTCTCTTTTTTCATACATGGAGACTGAAAAGGAAAATATATATATGCTTGTCCCGTGTGCCATATGTGGGGGCTTCCAGAGCATGGAAACCTACGTAAGCACCAGTCAAGTCGTACAATTTGGGTTTTCAGATGGCTGCAATTGATCTCCCATATTGTGACATTTCTGTACAAGAGAGCTGCTCCAAGTTAAACAGGCGCCTTATGTCAAGAGGCTTTTTTCACCTCCACCACATCCAGCTGCATCTCAAAGTTATAGACAGCTTGTTCACAGAACGCTTTTACCATCATGTCCTGAAATCCCAAGAGTCACGCCCGCTGCATGGTGTTTATTGCAGGTCACTGTTAGGGCCCTGGCCTTCAATGGCACCTTGGCAGACAGGGGAAAGCCCTCTACCCCAAAGGACACTGTATGATTGTTTTAATGTGGTTTCTTTGGTATTTCGTGTTCCAGCAAAAACCCAACCACATATCAACTGACTGCCATGTGCAGACTTGAAAATTACAAGTGCACAGATCGCCAAAGCTGAGCGTAACTTAAACTGTACACAGTGTTATTATTTGTATCCCTGACAGAGATGATGACATTTCATCGTTCCCTTGTGCACTTGCCCATTCCTGATGATGCTAAGCTGTTTTACAATATCAATGTCCTTGAGAAAAAAAAACCTCTCCTTGTTGCCCTTTCACAATAGAACACCAACAAAGTATGCATAACAGTAGGCTATGTGCAGCGAGGAGCACTGGATATGACATCAGATCTCTGAAATGTCTCTGTAAGCAAGTTTGTGCTGAGTCCACATCAACAAGTGTGTAATGTGGTAAGAGAGAAGTGTGTAAGCAAGCATACACAGTGAGAGGATGAGATTCACTGAAGCTCCTGTGGGAAATCAGGATATTATGGTGAATGTGCTTGGAAAGCACATTTCATATTTTCTGATGAAACTGATAGATTTAAGGCTCAGTTGACTGTCCTATCCAATACTTTGTAGGGGAATTATATAAAAATGGAAATAGAGCATGGGAAAGACATCATCTGGATTTCAAATGTCTGCTGTTTCCTGCTAACCATTATACTGCATGTTGCTGACTGCTGAACAATGAAATGATTATACAAGTAGGTTTATATTTGAATCACAACGTGTAATTTAGGCTTAAAGTAAAAATCTCTGGTCTTAAAACCTAAATGTAAGTCATGGACAAAATATTACATGATTCTGTTGATATAAGTTGGGAAGATTTATATCTCATGGCATTTTAAAACAAGACATATTTATTTTGATAAATGGTAATTATTATTACTACATAATCTCAGTAATTAGTAAGAAATAATAACAATAATAACAACAACAATTATAGCAATATTTCTTCTTCTTCTTCTTCTTCTTCTTCTTCTTATTATTATTATTATTATTATTATTATTATTATTATTATATACATAAATTTTTTAAAGTATTTTATTTTATTATCAACGTCAGGCACGCCCACAGCTGGCAAGCCCATGACGTAGCCACGGCGTATGTTGTCAAATGAGAAAAGATGGCGTCGGTATCAGAAATGTACGATGTGGGCTGGGAAGGTAAGACAAAAGATCAAATAGATTCTCCCTGTGTGTGATCGAGACATGTTTTTGAATTTTTTAAGACATTCCGTGTCTTCCTGGTCTCCGCCCTGTGCAAATGCAAGGGGGAGAGTTGTCACAGTCCCAGACTGAAAATACGACCTAACAAGTCGGCGTGTAAGGGAGTAAGCTAATGCTAGTTAGCATGGCTGGCTAATTTATCCCTATGGTTGATCCATACAGTAATATCAGACCCATCGAGTTAATCCGTATAAACTCAATCGCCGGCATTGGTTAACGTTATTGTCGGCGGTGCCAAAGTAGCGTTCAATGCAAAGCAGTAACGTGAAGCGGCGTCTGTCTTATCGTATTTAGCATGCTAGCCAGTCATAGTCAGCAAAAGCTAACGGTAACGTTATGTTATGTTGCAACAGATTTCAGTTTCTGCTTAACGTATAGCGATATAATAACAATAATACTGCAATTGTAATGTTTGTGCCATCTTGTCCACTTGCGAGTTTACTAGAAGCACAAACGTAACAGTTACATTAGTTAAAATTTGTCTTTATCTTTCTGATAATCCGATAATATGAATACATAACATACACATATAAATGTATTGACAGAACCTGTTTGGGTGTCTGAGCCAGTAGCTTCAGTACATCATCCACATAAGTTTAGATGACGTTGCTGCACATTACAGTGAAGCTTCATTCACATGTCGTCTTGCTATTCTCAGTCCCAGGGGTGAAGGACCAGGCTTGATGCATAATGTCGAAAACGGGTATTACAGATTACAGCTGTCCTTATTGTTTTAACAATTTTGTCCACAGAGATGAGAGACAAACTGCGAAAATGGAGAGAAGATAACTGCAGAAATAGTGAACAAATTGTGGATGTTGGTGAAGAGCTGATCAGTGAACATTCATCAAAACTGGGAGATGACAGTAAGTGTGTCAAGACTCTATCAATCAGTACATAACTTTACATAATTCCTGACAGTTTTTACCAAGCATACAAACTGATGATTTAGCCAATATAGGCTATGATGCAACATGTTTTTATACAACTCATCATTAAACAGGTGACTTATAAGTACAAAAGTAAAAAATAATGGCCTTTAAGATTAACTCACTTTAAGAGGGGGACACACTATTGCTTTGGTAATATCACAACGGACAGCTTGTTATCATTTCTATGTGGTAGCACTCACGTCATATAGAAGTAAGAGATGAGTACAGCCTGCAGGTCTGTTCGAAGTTTAAAACCATTTTTGAATAAGGATCTTCTGCTTTGTGGTATTGAAAACCACTGAATGTCCTTCTGTAAAAACAGTCAGACTAAGTGTATTGACTGTGGGTTCATCTGTACAACTTTGAGAGATATGATTGATCTAAGTGGGCGAGTTTCTGCTTTTTTTCTCTCCTCTCTTTTGTGGTATATATATTTCTTTTGGATACATTTCTAAACAGGATCTTAGGTTTCCTGTGATGTGGAGAAAAAAAAAGAAAAACGAAGTCATGGCTGAAAAGCCAAGTCCAGAAATAAAAGATAATTTCCATTAAGCAGATATTTAGGAGATTGGAGGGGGAAAGGTAAAATACTTAACTTGGAAAAGCATGAATGGACAGAGGTTTACATTTTCCTGAACTTGCTGGGGTATTTGATGTTGGATGGGCAACTTAATCAAACATGTAAAAGCAGAAAAAAACTACAAAAAGACTATATTCCAGACATACGGTAAACAGTTAACAAGACGGTGGTGATGGTGTGAAAGATGAAATAGTAGCAGTCTTGCATTGTAGCCTTGTAAGGCAATGAGTACAATATGCTGATAATTTCGTGAGATTTTTCTTTTTTTCAACCCAGGAGTGAGTTTTACTTACCATAAACATATCAAAGGTCATGGTCTCCCTTACAAACAGTACTGTCCTGCTGCATTTCCCCATAAAACTCCCTTTTTCCCCCAGTCATTATGATTCATACAGTCCTCAGAAGAAGCGGATAAACACTTAACATGCCATGGTTTTATTGAAACCAGCCCTTAAATTGGCTGTGAAATGAGATGGCAATTATCAAAACAAGAGTTGGAGTCATTAAAGTCAAGAGAAACTAGAGGCATTTGTTTGTTTTGGCATAAACCTCCAGTTTTTGGGTGGAGATCGACTTTATTATTATTCTCAATTAACGGGGGGTGTTCATTTGGCTGAACATGTCCAGTTTGCTTGTCAATGCTGTCTGTCTAGCATGTTGTATTAATTCCATTAATTGGCTTCTGTAGCCAGGCTGTTAGTCAGTATGTTATAATGTTACAGTTGACTGAATAAAAAAACCTTTCAATAAACATTTTAAATTTTTTTTTATAGCTAACCACCAAGTGAAACATGTCAAAGGAACGGCTGTGCCTGTTAATGATGGTGCTCAACATGCCATGCTCTACAAGTATAATAAATATAACAGTGCTGACATTTTTAGACCTGCTTGAGATTGGTTTTATGAATCTAAAAAAACACGTCTTTGACTATATTCATCTGTATAGTCTTTATACAAAAGAATCTGAAAGAGTAAGATCAGCTCCCGCTGCATACAGAGCTGAAGTTTGGGATCAATTTGTGGACAACAAAAAAGAAGGTACTGTAGAGATCGATAAGAGCCATGCCAAAATCAAATACTCACACTGAGGACACACTTGGCAAGACACCATTCTTACATATAGCTAGTGGCTAATGGCTGACTAGGACTGAACTCTCTTGTTTAATACTAACATGATACTTGTGTGATTATCAATTGCTGTATTGCAATTGTTTTCACTATTTCCAAAAACAATGCACATAGCATGTCTGTCCATCTTTGTGGTGTCCTATGTAATCTGCATAGGGAAGCGGGAGATAAACTGTGTAGTAGACTTAGTATAACTAAATCCATTGATTTATTTATGGGGTCGCCACATATTTCTGTTATTCCTTTTTACTAATTAAAATTGGTATAATCTTATTTCATATTTTCAAATGTAAGTACGTTTATTTTTTTGCAAGTTCTTCTCAAGTACGTGTTTTTTTCAACTATGTTAATGCATATGTTGAGTCTTTATACTGAGTCAGTTTTCCTAAAATTAGATTTAAAAAAATATTCAAGACGGTTAAAAAATATTCAGAACTAGTCTCTGATCAAAGTAACATATTGTGCTGAAACTTTTACATTTGTATACTTTAGTGAAAACAGACACATTATGTTGTTAATCCAACCACTTTCAGCTGTTGAAAAGTGAACTACAGTAACTGTTGAAACTGTCACATTACCCAGTGTGAGGGATAAAAAACAAACAGCACGGCATACCGACATGGTATTTTTATACACATTTTCTTATTAAACTAAAAAGCCACTTTGCTCTCATTTAACTGCCTATCTTGTGACTATCCTTTTTTCCTCTTACACATTCAAAGATCTCCTTTTCAAGTCTCTATTATACTACTAGAGCAAAGTGTGGGGAAGACCTCTGATAATGAGAAAAAATAATTATGAGTGGGGGTGCAGGGTAATTTTGAGATAGTTCAACTTCTGAAAACATCTAAAATTGATAGATGATTGTAACAAACATACTTACTTTTTCTTGGTAATGTTGCACTTCATTTTCTCAAACGTAACTTTATTACCAAAATTGAATTAGTAATTTATTACCAGCTCACTCCAGGGAAATTAATAACATGACTGTAAAGCTTTACACAAGGGCGTTTACTTGAAATGGTTCTGCATTTATAGTTGTAGTTCTGTCCAAGTTTTAAATTAATGTATGGTTTTTGAACATTATGTTTAATGTATTCCATATATAACACAGTAAATGTAGCATTGCATATTAAATGAAATGGGAAAGTTCTTTGAATGAACTCTAAAGCTTCTGATTCACATCATGGAAGCCTGTTTGTGTGAGTAAAAAACATGATGTGCAGCTGTTGGGGACAGGCTCGTAAGTTGGGACGTCAAGTGTACAGTTCAATATATCATTTTTTCATGTTACACCAGACAGTGGAATGGAAAGGGCGTTAACACAGTCTTCTTTGTCCGTGTCTCTTCTGCCCAGTATGGATTATTTATGAGCAGGTGATGATTGCAGCGCTGGACTGCAGTCGGGATGACTTGGCTCTGGTAAGTTTTTACCGCTCTTCCTCACACGCCCTGGAGCTTCAAAAGCCATCGTTCACTCTCTCACAGCCATTCCTACTTTGCTGCACCCCCCTCTGCCAAATGTGAAAATCTGATTTTTATTTGGCCAAATGGTATTACTCTGTCTGTACTTTGGAAAAACAATTTGCTGAGAGTTGGAATTAGAGGGTGTAGCAAATGAGTGGAGAAGCATGCTTCAAGTGTTAGCTGAACTTGGCCATCATTTGTGGAGTTCTGCTGCCTTTTTCCCTTCAGGATTTACTTGCCATCCTAAAGCTTAATGTAATGTTTCTGATTTTGAAAAATGCATAGCTCTGAAAATATACAAATGAGCATCAGCTAAAAAAAATCCAAGAGATTATAATCATTGAAATATTTAATCTCCAATCAGTATGGATGCATCAACTCCCTTGGCAAGAAGAATGACTCACTGAGCACAAAAAAGGCACAACTGTCATTGGAATTAGTTGTCTGTTGGCTATCCTTTCAGCCTTGCTGTGGAATAAAAAAAAAAAGAAGCAAAATGACAAGCCTTCAGCTGATGGATAGCATAAAAGATTCAGATCACATTGCAGCGTAATGCTGAATATAACCATTCCTTAGTGGCAACTTCCATGTCTCAAATGTGAAGCCAATGCGGAAGCGCCTAAACCTGCTTTCTTTCTAATGACCAGCAGCAGGAGACTGCACTGGTTGCAAAAAAAAGTCAGATTGTATGTGTGGCAATAATTAAATGACCCTTCTTCTCAATTGGTTTATTTCCTCCATAAACATTTTCCTAACAAGTTAATGATCTCAATCGCTAGATTAAAGCCTTCTTCAGTACGTTCAAATTATGGACCCATTAAGAGTGAAATAGATGATGTATTAGGGCGTGTCTTCCATGTGTGTGACAGGTAATTGTAACAGTAACACTCTGGGATTTAGTGTTTATTTTGAATGACAGATGACTCGTGCTAACAAGGGAGCCAGCACTATTGTTATTGCTGCTAACAGAGTGTCCTTCGGGCTCCCGATCCGCTCTGCTACGCAGCACTCTGCATGCGCTGGTTGCCGAGTGCCAAAATGCTGAACTCAAGTCTTCAAAACCTCACACCAATGGGTGAAATATTTTTATACAGTCTATGGTTGGGACTGTAGTTTAGCCAAGCATTTTCTATGTCCAGACCATGCCATTATTATCTTCAATAGCCTGTTGATGTAGCCTGTTCACTTAATCTTTTACTGCAAGATATTTTAGCTGAATATATTAAATGGCTAGAAAACTGAGCGCACAAATAGCTACAATAAACTTTGTAACATGAAACTTGATGATACCCTAATGCACTGCACGTACTTCCCCAGATACAGCTGCTCTAATAAATGACAGGCACAATGTGGCTTTCATTATTTGTTTGTCAAAAACCGTGTAACTTAATTTGAGCTTCATTTTTGTAAAATATTAATATTCACTGACCGACCCTTTGATGAAGAGTGTTCCATTATTTTAACACAGGATTGTTTTTATTTCTTGAAAAATAACTGTTATGCAAAGCAGTGCACGCTCATAAAATGTCCTTCCAGCTCCAAATCTGTTAAGTGCATGTGTTGGCTGCAAAAAAAACAATATGGTGAGGGCCAAAATGCTGAACTTTAAGGCTTCAAAACCAGAGTCTACAAACCGATGTCTGACGTCACAGTAAACTACGGCCATTAATTTTATACACTAAACTACGCCCATTACTTTTTATACCTTCACTACTGTGTGATCAAAAATATCTAAGCTCTGTGTGGAGGAGGACGTGGCAGGGAGCATCCTCACTCCCCTTTTTATAGGAGCAAGTGTGGTTGCCTAAATGTTTAACACAGACTAGTAACGGTGAAATTGTCCTTTTGATAGTCTGTTTTAGGCCAGTGTATTAAGTTTATTTAGCTGAAAAATCTGTCATTTTCAAGACAGGTGGTTTGTATCTGTAGAGGTATGTGAGTGAGAGCAAGAGTATAACATAAACTTTAGTTACAGCCAACTATAATTGGTCTCTCTCCTCTGCCCACATCCTTGCAGACCTGTCTACAGGAACTGAGGAAGCAGTTTCCAGATAGCCACAGAGTGAAGCGATTATCGGGCATGAGGCTGGAAGCTTTGGAAAGGTAAGCATCGGGCACCAAAAGCTCCAGAGACAGAGGAGGCGAAATAAAGCCCAGCCTCACTGTTATGTATGGTACTTTGGGAGGTTTAGGAGGGAGGGGGGGTGAGAAACTGTTAGCAGATCCTGAATGGTACAATGGTCTGGGTGTGTGTAAGTACAGTTTGTGAGTGTGGGGTAGGTTGTGTTTTTGTTGGATCACCCAGCATTCCTTTAAAAAAGAATGGAGTGTAGAGAGGAAAGGTTCAGCACTGGGTAGTCCTGTGGCCCTTTTAGCTTAAGTTAGGGATTCCCGGGAAGGAAGTGGTCGGATCCCAGTGTTAGTGTGGGGGTCCCTCAATCTTCTCTGGTTTCTGTTCCTCCATTGTGTCCTTTGTTTCTCCTCATCTCTCTCTGTATTTCTCCCTTTGTCCTCTCTCTTTATATGCTTTCTTTCCTGTCCTGTTTTGATCCCTTGAACTGCAAAAATTGACATGTCACCACAATCTCTGCCCTCCAATGAAATGTTTAATTTGTGAATCTGCAGTTTCTGAAAAAACCCATAGACAGATTACAAAGCATGAGCAAGAAAGATAAACAAAGGGTATTTTAGTCTGTTATAAAGTAAGGGTAATTCAATCTGTTTACTACCACGCTCACATTCCCCACCCAGATCGCCATTGCTGGTTTATCGGTTATGTCAGAGTTTATGTGATAATTGAGAATGATTGCTTCGGCACTGTCAGATTAAATAAACGGCACACTAGGATCTAATTGGCAGCAGACAGAGCTACACATGAATGACACAGCTTCAAACAGCATGGCCCTTCCCCTCCACACATGCACACACACTGTTCCTAAATAAATAAAGCAAATCAAAGTGGCTCGTGAGTGGTCGCCTGGTGCCATCTGAAATCTCCCAAAGTGTGGCTGAGTAATAAAGTGAATGTGAGGGAAGCAGCAGCGCTGGAAGTGGGGCTTCTCAGTGCTAATGGGAACCAGAGTTGCTTCTGTCTGTTGCAGGCTGTGGGCGGGACAGCTTCTGATCACTGAACCCTGCCTTTGGCTGCTAAAACGTCAGCGTTGCAGATTGCCCCTAATAGAAAAAAAAGTTTAAAATCATCTCTCAGCGCCTGATTTGACATGACAAGTGAAGTGCACATACCTCCTATTCCCAGATTTCTTTACCGTATGATTATTTGATATTTACAGCTCATAAATTTCCCCTTTAAACAGAATCATGTGGGCGCAGTCCAACAGCTTGAGTCACACTGTGTTGGATATTGTTGCTTATCAGGCTCATGTGTGCGCATTGTGGTATTATGTATAGGCCAAGAGACGGACAACTGAACCAACAACATAGCTGCAGATCTGGACAGATGTAAAGGCAGCAATTTAACTTTGTTTAAAGGTGAATCAAACTGGATACAATCAAATGAAAATACAATCTCCAAAACAGTGCTTTGTTTGTATTGATTTCATGACTCAAGGTGAAGTGATATAAGCCTTTCACAATGTTGGCTGTGTGACCAGCAACCTAAACTTAAATGAGTGTTTATTTCTTCCTCTTTAGATCAGCACTGATTTCTGCACAGCCTCACTGTAATCACAGGAACCTGCCATGCTGTATACAGAAACTTGATTACCTTGAACTGTGTTTGATGTCCCCACCTCCTAATTTTACCCGACTTGGGACTGGGATCGGTTAAAAAAGAAAACTAAATTGTATTCCTTTCCTCTCCCTCTCTCTTTCCCTCTGAAGGTACGACGAGGCCAACAAGCACTATGATGCCATTCTCCAAGACGACCCCACCAATACGGTAAGACTGAGAAGCCGGGAAAGAAAAGAGAGGGAAAAATCCCTCAGCTTAGCTTTCTACTTTGCTTCACTTTGTGGTCTCAGCTTTTTTTAGGGCTTTAAATCTGCCGAGGTGCTTTGGTGTTAGCAGTGTGAGTTTGCTAAGTTAAACTTCTCTTGGCCCCTCTGACCTCAACCACAGTGCTCATCAGCCTTTCACCCACACAACAGAAAAGAGTTTAAGGGAGGGGGCTGGGCGGGCGGGGGGTGATTCATGGTCTTAGTCAGTGGCAGACATGTTTGGTGGAAGTAAAGCGTAAATAAAAGTCTGGCCTTTGAAGATTGTGATTTACTGGTCCTTTCAGACCCCCACCCTGAACAGAGCTGTGCTCCTGTCCCACCTTCCCCATTGCTGTCTGCTGGCTTCAGGTGCAAAGTTTGCTGACTCCTATGCTGTTAAAAGGGACAAGCACTTGCTCTCCTTGCTCCTTAATCTCTGTAAAACGACTTGCAGAAAGATGTCCTGCCAGTATTCCCACACCACCAACCTAAAACATAATGTACCTGCTGTTAATTGTTTCCATCAGGGCATGTGGCCATACAAGAAAATAAATCTTTTAAAGGGTTTTCAAAAGGAACCATGACCTTATTTATTTTGGCCTCACCCCAAACATGTTCGACAAGTTTCCTGTGCCATGCTGACATAGATCACTTTAGATGTATGACACATCTTCTCTCAGCCGGCAGAGTGCTGCAGACACAGCATAGACATTGGTGCGTTGGATGCCATGCAAAGATTTTTCACATTGTCCATTATCTACTGTAAACAAATAGAAAGCTTACTGGAAAAAAACGAATAATCCCGCTCTCACTCACTGTGGCATAGAGGAATAACCAGCTCATCTTCATCTAGCCACAGATTCTACCTCCCACCACGTCTCACACCCACCTTCACTTCTTCAAGTCCATCTCTGTTTATTTTCTGTTTTGGTTGTTGTTGGACATTTGCAAGTGAGAGTGGCAATTCATCCTTTAAAACAAGAGAAAGGCCTGTTTTCATTGGCTGCTTCTGTTATATTTCAATTCATTGTATTTGAGCCCCACACTTGCCTATGTAAACCTAGGACATTTTTCTTGGTTGAAGCTTGGCTGTTGATTATCTGTGCACTATGTTACTTAAGAGTGGGTTTACCTAACTAGTTTGCTGAGTAACATATGTTGAGTGGTTTTATTTTGTTTGGGTAAAAGCTTTGGGATAACGGGCCTATGTGACTGTCTGACACTGAGACAGCAGGGAGACCTGGTGGTCGTCAACAAAAATAGCAAATACTACCCTGCAAGTCTTCAAATTAATAATAATGATGAACTGGAGTTTTGTTAAAGTTTTGGATGAAAACACCAAATCTTTTGAGTTAAAATGACGTTAGGACTAGTTCTAGTGTCAGCTAGCTGGCAGCACAAATTTAAATTCAGCTGTCTCAACTCCCAGAGTTGGCTCCCAGAGCTGTCAAAGACATATTGGAGTCCTGCATGCAATATTAGACTGCTGCATCGTGACACTTTCTTACCAACTGAAAGATGATAGAAAGGTATGACACTTGAATATAAAAATTTGTTTTTTTCCCAATATATTGGAATGTTCTGTCTTAAGACTGAGCATGTGGTAACTTTGACAGATGTAGGCTTTTTAAAATAAGGGGCCAGATGACTGTATTGTACAGTTAAGACTGATGAGTGTAACTGTCACCTGAAATTAACCACATCTTTAAAAAATGAGTTAAATGGGGTTAAATGTGTCAGTGCTAGACCTGCCAGAAAGTTATATGACCATTTGTGAGCAAATGCTGTCCTGTGTTATCAAGAAAAAAAACTCCTAGAGAAAGTCCCTGAAATGTCCTAGAAAAGGATTTCTTAAGTGTGTGAGTCTTGCATCCAGTGAATCTAGATGCTAAAATGATGATGAGGCCTTTGGTAATGATTTCTTAGTCTCATGGATTATGCATGTGTGGCGACACAAACAATGAGCAAAAACATTTAAATAATGGTCTACTTTTCAAATTTATTCCAAAGTCTTGATGCATGCCATGTCTGACAGGGAAATAACACTGGGATGGTTGCAGGGAATACTTTGAGAAGATTATTTGCCAATCATGCTGTCCAACACAAAATTGAAGTAAAAGCCACAAATCACGTCATTGTTCTTGTAACGCTGTTATTTTCATATACAGCAGGGGTGTTGCTACAGCAAGTTTATGTATAAGTAAGTAACATAATATGCAACAAATTGCTTAGCATTAAACCACTATTTTGACAATGGGAGTTGTAATTTCAGTGAATCCCAGGGCACCTCCCCGACATGGCACAGATCCTCTGGGGATTCCAGGGACATCCTCGGAAAGGGAATGGTCGGTTTCCTGGTCTCTGCGTGCTGGATACTGCCACCCTAGCGAGCGTAGGCTGTCAGTCAAACCCGGGGCCGGGAATGGAACAAAACAGACAAATAGTTCTTCTGTCCCTGGGATGTTAACCTTAAACCCTTTTCCCACAATCCTTGTCCTGAATGACTTGGGTGTAGTGGGAGGGTGGAGCAATGATATGATGGCATTGTTTAGGTCACCTGTCTTGGAGTGAGGGCTATCTCATCCTTACATGTTCTCCAACATGCTCTTAAGAATCGGGCAGGGGATGGGCCTGAGAAATGGCGGAAAATTGGCGACCACAAGGAAGACTTGCGAGACATCCCAGCATGCGAAGCAGAGATTGGAAACTGAGCTGTTGTAATTACAGGCTGTGGAATAGATGTGGTACCCATTAACCAAAATTGTTGAATCAACAAAAATTGCTCAAGGTTTTTTTGCCATGGCGGCGTCCAAAAAATGTTTCAAACTCTTAGCCCTTCCATTGCTTGCTATGTTCCAGTACCTACAGCAATGATCTGGCAAAATTCTTGTCTGCGTGCGTAAATGCATTTTTTCCACCTTTTCTTCTAGTGAGTATTGTAGATTATGCAGTACCCAGAACACTTGCATACATGGATCAACCAATTTCTTTTCTTTCTTTTTTTTTTACATAGAGTTGACTCATTGATTGCATTAATAGGAAATTCCAGTGCTCTCATTTTACCCTAATTGTTCAATATAAAAAGCTACTATTTCTTAAACAAGCCACTGAGGTCACATAGACGACTCCTGAGGTTGACCCACAATCATATGCAATTACAGATTCTGTGTAAGACAAGATTATATGTGTTTGGGTCAAATCATCTGAAATTCAAAGCCCACATTCATAATTTTTTGACCACATGAATGTGAAGTATATTGACAAAAATAATAGAGTTTGACTTACCAATATGTATTGTAACTGATCATATTTGAAATTAGACACCTCTGTTGCTGCTTTGAACAGATGTAAACAGACCTTAACAACGCCATAAAACATTCATATTTGTATGGACTTGTCTTTCACTCTTTTTCCCTTCTTCAGCTTTTT
>CAFUXE010000420.1:28312-38512 GCA_903364295.1 Serranus cabrilla | reverse complement strand
TAAAACATTTGGAAAAGTCGCAGCAGCAGGAGTAATACTTTCTAATTCAGATTGATGAGAATCTAATCCACCTTAAGGTCATTTCAACATCAAAACGAAGCAGAAAGCAATTTCCAGCTGATGTCAGTCGGCTGGTGCAGTGCTCGATGCGTGCCGTGCCGGCAGGAAGACAGGCGTTGGGGTTTGGGGGAGTGTGCCATTTTCCCCACTTGGTTAGGGGATGACTCACCACTTTATCTCAGCTACTGAGCTCATTCCTACTCCCCAACATTGACTCATAATATGCATGTCCACCTCCTGTTGGACGTGACCACTAATTATCTTCAGTAAAGCCTCCTTTGGCTTATATCTATCTACATCTCTAAATAATAATATAAAGGAACATGTAACACTTAAATTTAGTGCCAGAAATGACTTTTTTAAATTCTGTTTAACCTTTTCTTTTCATGACTAATTTCCCAAAGTGCTGATTCATCTTATTGAATTAATTCAGTCTCACTGCGAAATGTTGAACCGGAACTGTGGGACACTGAAATCAAGCTAATGTACACACTTAAACTTACAACTCTTACACTCACTCATCCTCTCACGTCCCCTCAGACAAACACTCGAGGAGCTGAGCTCCTAATCCTGTTTACTCTCTCCTCCGCAGGCTGCAAGGAAACGCAAGATCTCCATACTGAAGGCCCAGGGGAAGAGCGCTGAAGCCATCCGGGAGCTCAATGAGTATCTGGAGCAGTGAGTGTTTCTACAAGAGGGGGGAGAGGGTCAGACTCCTCCCTCCTCCCCTGGCTTTTATTTTAATTAAAAACTGAGTTTGCTTTCAATTGAGCTGGCACCACTTGTGCATGAAATGCCAGCAAACTCTTTCTCCTACTTTGATAGTTAGATAACTGGCATTATTGTAATAGGTAATATTCTACTTCCAGTTTTACTTTACAATATTACATGTGCCTAACCTGTTTTAAAATGACTGCTATGAGTTGACGAGGAAGAGAATTCATTGTCATTTTGTTTTTTACAGGTTTGTTGGGGACCAGGAAGCGTGGCATGAGTTGTCAGAGCTCTACATCAACGAACACGAGTAAATATATTTTTATAATTAGAGTGACGGTATGATTTTAGTATTTGATCGTTTTTAAGGCACTGTAACATTTTTTAAAAATCAATTAGACTAAACACCCAGGGTGATTTACTTCTTAAAGGCACAGAACACAACAGCCACAAAGAAAATATTCTTGTCTGGTACAGACATCACACATCATCATTTTAATATATTTCAGGGAAAATCACAATAATAATGCAAAAATGATCAACATTATGTGTAAATACAAGTACTTTTTTCATATCAATTAAAACACGCAGGCATCATAGTGGCAAAATGATAAAAACACTAATATAAAATGTGCAAATGTCCTGCATAGTAAAATGTATACATTCAGAAGAGAATTCTTCTGTTATTTTAGCTTGAACTCTTCCTTTAATGACATGTGTTTATCATATAAGAAGTGCCTTAGAAAGCAGTAATGTTTCCAGTACGGCTGCCATATGTCGGAGATCTATCTGTCAGTTTAACAGGGCTGCACATCAGCCTGATGGCTTGATCTCCAGAGGGCCGTTGGATGGCCACAATAGAAGGCGGTGAGATGCCAAACTCAGCCAGGGGTCTGAATGGAGCCCTGTCCATGTTTGTCACCTCAGAGTAGTTTAATAGGATTTCAGTCTTAAGCCCCATCTCCTACATATGAGAGCAAAAAGACTCCCCGGCCTCCCGCTGATATCTCAGTTGCCAAGGAGAATTGCCAGACAGACAAGAGCATTGTAAGAAAAAAATGATTTTGTTTGTGTCACCTTTTATCCCTCCTTAATTGTCTGGGGCTCAGCAGTTAGTGAAGCAGTGTCTGCGCTCCAATGATAGTTTTATACGTGTGTGTGTGGGCACGCTGACTCTCCGGCTGCTCGGTTGCTCTGGTACGATGGCAGGGGCATCAGGAATGTGTAGCACGGTGAGAAGGCTACTTATTGGATATTTTGTGCTTTTGTCTGGGAGGCTTTATTGCTGTAGTAGCCAGAGGAAATCCAGGGGTGAGCGGATTATCTCCCAGCTTATCCCAACACTTCTAATATCACACCATTCACTCCCACAGCCCCTTATCTAAAGGCGTGTCAATTTCTTTTCTTTGTTTTCTTTATTTTGGGTTACAAACTCCCTGTTTTCCCTCCTCCTCCTCTTCCGGATAGCCGGGCATTATCGCCACTCTTTTCCAGAGGGAGAGGGAGCGAGAGAGAACACTTGCTGTGAAATTCCCAGGAGAAGGTGGTGGCACTTTTCTCCCCCCCCTCCAGCCAGAGAAAACAGAGGGTGATGGAGAAGCGAGGAAGAGAAATAAACTCTCCTCCCCTCACTGCGCAACACCCTGGGAGCTAAAAATAAACAAAGCAGTGTGTCTCTGCGCTGCCATTGTTAGGGTTGCAGCAGGCACCAGTGTTAACACATTAAAAAGGTAATTAATAGCCTCTGAGTTGACACTGTTAAAACAATCCTCATGCCAGCAGTGTTTAGACAGCAGATTATTTTGTCTGTTTGCGAGTAGTGCACAGAGCCACTGGCGGAGTACGCTGTTGGCTCTCATTCCAAACCAGCCTACGAGACTGACAAAATTGGACCGGTCATTCAGAATTACAGGATAAATGGTAATAATTTTTTCAAACATACTTTGAACAGTCTGAATCCATTTTTGTCTAGAATGCAGTCAGAATGTGGTATTTAAATGGGGGAAAGCCACTGCTGATGGTTTTACTAACCTCCAAAAGAAACAAATACGATTCTTACAGTCTCACATAGACGGTGGCTACAACCTTACTGAAGCACTGTGGTGAAGAGCGAGCTTAGGAACTGCCATAGAGAGGATGGTGTGGAGGAAGAGTAGAAGAGGTAAGGGTCTGGCTCTAGTACAGGATTCTGGTTGATGGCTGATGGAGTGGGCTCTGTTGCAGGCCACGGCCACTGCATGAGCACATCTGAAAGTCTTTATGGAGAGGAAGTGGTAATTGTAAGCAGCCTCCAACCTTCCAAGCCCTCTGATCTCCCCCCTCTACTAAACCCCTTCCCCCTGTTTATTTCTTTCTCTCTCTGTCCCCACCTTCCTTTCCCTCCTATGCTGTTAATCTTTCAGCTAGTTACCACAGCAGACTTAAAATAGACTGATAGGCAACGTTTGGATCATTTGGTTCCTGCAAAAACTTTTGCAATTTGCATCTCCCAAATTATAATTCCTCCACATCCATCCCAGTGTAAAGATGTGTTGATAAAGCAGTGGTCTTTTGGTGTTGGTTTTCACTGATAAGGATTGTTCATAAACATGTAAAGTCTTGCAGAGCAAAATGAAAAATGCATTGCATGAAGTTATCTCCCAGATCTCTGTTTCATTCTCTTTGGCAGCAACTATAGCAAAATGTGCTAATTGCAGGTGTGTTTTTGGATCTCACTTTCACTTGTCTTTGAAGAGTTGTTTACTCGTAATGTTGGCAGAGACAGAAAAAAAAAACAGGACGCCACTTAGACACAAGTGATTTGAAGAATGAGTCTGATGTGTTAGCCCCGCCCACCCTCACAGCTATTGCTGCTTGTGATTTTACCCAGGATTTTCGCTACACTTGCCATTAATACTGCAAATTGTTGATGGGCAATATGGCCAAAATGTTTTATCATGATATGTATGTTATATCTTGATAGTCATTATTCTAGAAGTTCAATTAAGAAATGGTTCAGAAATGACCGTAGCTGCCTCACATGAAACTACAGTTAAACACAAAAGACTCAAAATCATCAAAGCTAAAATTCTTCCAATAGGCTTCAAGGTTCCCAAAAATGTCATCATTTCAAGTTGCACAGGTTTTGAGGTTGACATGATGCCACCTGCCACTCTGTATTTAAAACTTCACTCTGTCCAAATCAAGTTACTAGCAGACAGTTGAAGTCACAAGATCACTAGACCCTGTGGGAACAGCTACCAAGGGAGAAACAGTATTGCTAAATTTCTAGTGGTGGACACATTTCTGCTGTCTTACAGTCATGTCACCAAAGTGTAACCTCATTCCAAGATAGATAATGACTGAACAGACATTTTTTTTAAATACATTTTCAAGGTTTCACTTTGAACATTCACTTTGTTTGGCTGTGTTGATAGACAGCCTGACTTTCTGTTGGTAGTTCTGCCTCTGCTGGCTTCTGTTTTGTTAGGTGTACAGACGTTTTATGGCTTTGTGTTCGGTGATATACTATATCTTCGCCCGTCTTGGCCTGGGCCTGTGAAGGGGAAACTGTGTATTAGAAGTGGAGTGGCAGCAGATTAGTGTGAGGTCAACAGCTCAGCAGTCTGCTGCTGAGAAGTGATCTCATCTGAGTATAGGCACAGTGTGCCAGCTTTTACTGTAGTGCTGACCTCAGGAAGGTAGTTAACTACACATTAAAGGCTGAAAAAACACACAGACGGACAAGATTGATCCTCAGTGTCCCCAAAGGAGGGAGAATCACCACACTAGATAGGCTTTTACCTTTTCCAGCTGTCTGGACTGAGTAACCTTTACTGTAAGCCTGTAAATAAACGTCATGTCATGTGTTGGATCCTCACAGATCTCCACAACATAAGCTTTAAGTCCATTGCATGTAAGCTGACCCGTACCCCACATAGTTTTCACTTCAAATGTCTACCTGTGAATTTATTGGGCATAGATGTTGTGCTTCACAGTTGAGCAAGCTAAAGGATGACACATTCACAGCTGTATCAATCGGCTTACTGTTTTCCTTTGCATTTTCACAGCTATGGAAAAGCCGCGTTTTGTCTGGAGGAGCTGATGATGACCAATCCTCACAATCACTTGTACTGTGAGCAGTACGCTGAGGTAGGTACCCGCCTGGATGTCCGTCATCAAGCATGGGGGCCAAACTGTTCGCTCTCTGTGAATGGTGCCTCTCTGTAAAAGTGAAAGACACCGACACATACTTAACGTCATTGGGAATATAGGCTCATGAAAGGAGATGTGTTTACACTGGGTTGTCATGTATTGCTTATTCAGATGTCATGCTGTCATTGCTCGAGCTGCCCTTTAGCACAGCTTATTGGCCGTGTTTAATGCGTCCTCACACAGGTGAAGTACACCCAGGGGGGGCTGGAAAACCTGGAGCTGTCCAGAAAGTATTTTGCCCAGGCGCTGAGGCTGAACAACCGAAACATGAGGGCATTGTTTGGTCTGTACATGGTGAGTACTGCTGCTGCATGGAGAGAAAGTGGGAGAGAAAGAAAAAACAAAACCAGTAGAGCCTTTTTTTGTAACCCTGTGGTTTGTCAAGGTTGAGGCTGGCCACTGAGTGTGTCAAGCCCGACTGTACTGTGTATGTGTGTGTGTGTTTTTGGGGGGGAGTGAAGAAGGGGCTCTCAGACAGGTCAGCTCTCTGCTGACTCAGACGGTGAACTCCAGCGTCGGAAAAGTCTGCCCCTCTGGAGCTCTTTATTTTTGTAATAATACCCCTTTGGTGAGACGTTTTTTTTATGTTTATGACTTAAATAAATAAAGTAGTCCCGGAGTAAAAAAGAAAAAAAGGACAGGAGAGAGAGCTGTACAACCGCTGCAAGCATTTTGTCACTGGCAAATTATCCAACCAGGTGCCAGTTTGATTTTAGTTGCGGCCTTTCATCTACATATTTGTTTAAACAGGATGTTGTCTGCTAGAGCCAATGCATCATATGTAAGTGAGACTTGACATAAGAACACAAACGAAGCAGTGCAGGGAATAAAAGGTGGAGAGGGGAAGCAGGTCCAACACAGAGAGCCCCAGTGTTTTCCTCTGTGCTGCGCTGGGATTCTTCAGGTAGTCCAAACACCTCACAGCAGCACAGGCCCTATGAAAGGTGCAGGCAGAGTACAGGAGGCGCAGGGCAGGGTCAACACCGAGACATTCACTTCTGTTCACTGTCACGTTCGTCTGGAGACAGAGCAGGCCCTGCACGGTTTCCTGACAAGTCATCCGCTGACACTCGGGTCGTTAATGGAGACTTCAGGTGGCAGTTTATTCTTTATCAGTCACAGATCCGTCTCCCAGAGTGTGTTTTGCAGATTGTCAGCAAGTCTCGGTGGTCCAGATCTTGACAGGTGCAAAAAGTTCAGTGAAAGGACAGGAAACTTTCACCATTTCAAACCATCTGAGTCAGTTCGACAGGAGACCTGGTAGCACTGACCACAGTTGGGTTGTGGGTTAGTTACTCACAACACTTACGCTGGGATTCCCCTCCATAACCGTGCACACTGTTATTCGGGGATAGCCTGTCTGGGTTGACAGAATCTAAATTAAGGTTGCTCTTGAGTAAAAAAAAAAAAAAAGAAATAAAAGAAAATGCTTACTTAAAAATACAGAAGCCAAACCATTTTGTAGAAAAAACTGGGCCAGGTTGATTGGTGTGTAGTTAAAGCTTCAGCACACTGGTAGGGAGGGCTTTGAAGTGCACGCAGGGTAAACCCTCTGGGGTTTGCTGTGTGGAGATGATGGCAGGAACATGGGAAAGACATGGGATTTGTGGTTCGGAGGGGAGCTGTCGGGGCAGGCAGAGACTGTGATTCACACAGCTCTCCTCTCACTGCGCACCGTCTTAAAAAAAAAGAAAAGAAATACAAGGTCCTTTCATCGCAGTGAATCGATGGTGTTGGAGAAATTAGGCCCCCGTTAAGTGACAATTTACGTATGAAGCATTAAAACACTCACTTTTTCCTCCCCATAAATGATTTCTCCTGTGTCATCAGGCCAAGGTCTGTTTTTTCTCTTCATTCTGCCACAATGACTAGTGGAGTGGTAGATGGTAAGAGTGGTTGCACATTCATCTCAATTACGCTTTTATTGCTGTTTCACCAAGTTTTGATATAAGAACACCCCTTCCCCCTGTTCACATTTTGCTTCTTCTTCCCCCTTTTCTGTTTTTCCTCTAGTCTGCAAGTCACATTGCTGCCAGTCCAAAAGTCAGTGCCAAGGTGAAGAAGGACAATATGAAGTACGCTGCCTGGGCTGCCGCTCAAATAAATAGAGCCTATAAGGTGAGTAATGGGATAATTAATAATCTCTCTGTCATTCTTGCCTTGTGTTGTCACAATACCAAATAGTGACACGATACCACATACAAAACCTAAAACATCAGGAAAAGTAATAGAATAATAAATGACGGAACATATAACTTTTTTATTAATTGAACATCTTCAAATGCATTTAAAAAAATTGAATCATGGTACACAGTAATCCGTTCCCCTAAGTTTATGTAATTTATTGATAACACTGAGTGAACAGTGCTTAATAATTTATATACTTTTTTGTTTTATGAGGGAAAAGCTGCTAAAACCAGGAAGACACAACAGTAACTGTAAAAGTAGTGTGTTCTTTCCAATGTTTGTGAAGAAAATGTCACTTGATGGACAGCTTCTCCCCATGTCAATTTCACATAAATGAAAAACACAGGCACACACACAATACTTTGGTGGATTAAGTGTGAGGATAGTGGCAGGACATTGTTGGACAGATTAGGAAAATATGGCAAGTCTAATTTTATCGTTTCATTTGGTCAGTAGTTGAGCCACATAGTTATTTTCATTGTTTTTGTGGAACTGAGCTAATAAAGAGACCAGCTGAGAGCAGCGAGCGGCTGGCCTGCTTTTATCTTCTTTTCAACTTCATTTGTTGACTCCATACTTCTGGTTAGCGCTAGCTGATTCCTGGGACGCTGTTTATTTCTTCGACCGCAGGAAAGTTAAAACCAGTCGCTCCTGCAGGATCCCCGTCCCAGTGCGGTCCCCTGAACCGGATCACTGCACACACACACATACAACTGCCTTGCTGTCGTACATTAACACAACTCATAAGAAATATCTTATCTTAAAAATGGTACAATACCACAAATGCATTAGTAGCAGTACTTTAACACCATGATATTGCAATACCTTTCGGGTATCGTATACCATGCAGCACTTTTCCTGAAACTATCTTCATAACTCGTCTCTAGCCTCCATATCTTTGGTGTTGCTCTCCTTTATTGAAAAAACACCTTCTTACTTTCCCACATCCCCCTTTATTCCACCAGACACTAAAAACCACCAATGGTACTTCTTATGACTCTTCTGTTGTGTTTTAGCTTTTATGGTATTTGCACACAATATCCAGACATCCAGAATTCCCCCTCATTTGCATAGTATGTGAGAAAGTATTCACCACCACCAAATGACCCTTGAAGGCACAGCAGTCCTGGAGGATGCCTTCGACTTGCCGTGTCGTAATAACAACCCTAGTGTCTTTCAGTGTGTCTGGGTACATTTACTGTTAATGTGTTGATTTAAGGCCACAACGTCTGCTAAGACTTTATTCCACACCCTGGCCTCGCAGATGAGCCTCTCGCAGAGCCACAGACCGATTCTCCGAGGACCACAATCACACTAAACTGTAGCAGAGAGTTGTCTAGTTCAGTGGTTCTCAAAGTGAGGTTCAGTTACCCCCAAGTGCCTTTAAACTGAATTAAAAGGGCTGTACGTGATATTCAGAGCATTAATATATCATTAAATAACTATTACCATGTAAAGATATAGTGGAGTAAAACTGTCCGGACCAGAGCGAGAAGTCACGCTCCCTCCATGTGTGTTTTAAGCAGACTTCTCTGTTTATTGTTGACAACAAACAGCCCGCTGGTTCCATGGGTTATACTGTTAGTCCCCACTGTTTCTGTTTTGGGTCGAGCACGGTTATATGCTAGCCGGCTCAGTCACCGCCATGTTGAGAGCCCAGTGCAGGCAATCGATATGCTCCATGTACAGCCACCCAAAGGAGCAAATTCTCAAATAATTATGCCAGATTGTTGCATTTAACTTTAAAATGTGCTACATTGTCTTCTGGGGGACTACGCCCCTGGACTCCCCTAAAGCGTCCAATGTCTATCAACTAAAGTCTCTAAAAATCCTGTCCAACCTATCACTATAAAGAGCGTAGGAAAGAGGACACACAGGGGAGATGGAGTGCATGTGCGCTCACATACATGCAAAATGAGGAGGGGAAAAAGTGAAGAGCTGCTCAGATGGTATCACTAAAATGGTTTATGTCGTTGTCATAGCAACCCAAATATGAAAGCATATTTACAAAAAAATCTTATTTGCTATGTGGGCCATATGTGTTGCTTATTTGGGCAACGACATTTAAACATGTAATAAGCGGTTCCTTGCTCAGCATGTGTGGGTCCTGTTGAAAGAGAGAGAGAGAGAGAGAGAGAGGCTCCCTGCTGAGCCTCTAAAGAGCCCGTCTCACCACACTCAGCTCGCTTTATAGACATGTTTCACATGTTGAGCGCTCACAAGTATGAGATCTGTCTTGGAAAAAGTGTGGATGTGAGGAACGCCACGGTGAATGGCTGCTCTCTCTTGGAGCTCTTGTAGAAGTGTCACAGAGGAGTTCTAAGATTTCACTCTAAGTCCTTGTGAGTTAAACTGGAAAGTCATAACTGAAGAGGTGCAGCTTGTTTTGTTTAGGTGAATACTTCATATTTCAGAGACATAGATCTCCTTGATAAATGTAAAAATGTGAAGGTGGTTTCATCAGTTGTCTCGATTGATGTCCAGTCAGCACTGCTCGTCACTTTGATCACTGTGACTGCTGACCTCACCTCGCTGTCTTAGAAAGTCTTTGATCCCAGCAGGGGACAAGATGAATATCTCAAACTACTAACTTTTTAAAATCATAAATCAGACTCTCAAAAGAGGCAGAGGGACAAAGTCTTAAAAAGAACATTATATTTGGAGGGAACTCAGCAGTGTCAAAACATCTGAAGAACATAAATGTAATATTAGAAGAGTTTGAGGCATCAGGCATTTGACAGGACAGCCGTCTGTAAATTAGCCTTCAGTTAGAATAATTGTTTGGCAGGCAAAGAGTTAGGTTTTTCAGTGACCAATATAGAAAAAAGTGATGTATAGATTTTTCTATACATGCATTTGCTGAGTGTTTGCCACACGGAACCATCTCAGCTCATCTTTAGAAACTTGTAGGCAGGTGCCTACCAATATATGTTACAGGCAAATGGATGAACCATCTGTCTATCACCCTCTATCACAAGCTGATTTCAACCAATCAGCATTCTTTTCACTCTCTTCACTACCAGCAAGCCAGTTGGTAAATCATCT
>CAFUXE010000420.1:11349-27782 GCA_903364295.1 Serranus cabrilla | reverse complement strand
GCCTTCAGTTAGAATAATTGTTTGGTTCAATGACCAATATACAATTATTTTATAGAAAAAAGTGATGTATAGATTTTTCTATACATGCATTTGCTTGATATTTTAGAGTGTTTGCCACACTGAACCATCTCAGCTGATCTTTAGAAACTTTTAGGCAGGTGCCTTTCAATATACGTTACAGTCAAATGGATGAACCATCTGTCTATCACAAACTGATTTCAACCAATCAGCATTCTTTTCACTCTCTTCACTACCAGCAAGCCAGTTGGTAAATCATCTCTTGTCAGCTGGGAGGAAGCAAAAACATTTTTTCACCGTGAATAAGCCTTCAGTGCTGTTCTTCGCTCTTCTTTCAATGAAGAAATACTCTCCAGCTCTAATATAACTCTACACTCACATCTTAAGGAGCTGTCGTTGTTGTTTTAAACGCCTCTCCACGTCATCACACACACCGTAGCTACCAGAAGCTCCTCAGAGGACGCTGATTGGTTCGAACCACAAACACATTACTGGAAGCCTTACGAGATGAACTGCCATGTGATCATGTGATCCTGCGATTCTCTCGTGTTATTGAGAGAATTCAGCTGCCGTGCGAGGTAAATGATACGTAAGCCACGCTGTAATGGCCCAGAGGAAAATAGTTTCAGTTGAGATGTTATGATGACAGACTGAAATACTCCAGCTACACTTAGAGGCCAGTGGACAAAGCTTAAGTGTTAATAAGTTTTGACTATGTGCGGTTTTGACCCCCTGGTGACAATAATGAGACACCTCAGTCAATCACACCTTTGTCCTCCAGGGAACATGATGTGAGCTTCATCCCGCCCCTCTGCTTCTGCTCGCTCTCCAACCTCTTGTATTTATTTAGGTTGCCTGGTAATAGTGAGGTTGTACTGGGATTTAAACTCAGCTGTGAGTGTGTCTGCCGGCCTGGCACCATGCACATATGCGCTCGTAGATGTTTTTTTTTGTTACTGTTTGAGACCAGTTAAATGACAAGGTGTAAGGTTGCCTCCCCACCTCCAGTTAAATGACTTCTGAGATCTTTAAAGGGGAGCAGCAGTGCTAGCCTCCACCAGACAGCTGCAGGCTGCTGTGGGCTTGTGCTTACTGATTGATGGCCCCTTTAAAGCGTTGCTTGTGTCAGTCGTCCACTTTTATGAGGCCCGGGTACCTGGTGATTGTCATACCTCAGTGTGAGAAAAAGGTGGGCAGGTGAGTGCAAGTGGGAGCAGACGTCAGCGAGGGGTCACGACCGACTGGGGCCCGTTTTAAAAAGAAATGTAATTACTTTGGCGGGGTTGGTTGACATGTAAAAGACCTGGAGATGTGTGGGTCGTAGGTGCAGGGGGGCTTCAAAGCAGCACTACATGTCCTGCCCTCCTGCCCTAACTCTCTAAACAGATTCTCTGATTAGTTCCTCTGTCACGGACCACAGGCTCCCACTGCGTCATGACTCTATTATCAGATGCTCTAAATAGATGTGGAGCTGTCTCGTCTGCTCCTACTGTTGTAGAACAGGGCAGGAGTTAATGTGGTGGTCTCACCTCAGGCCGAGGAGATAATTGACTACCGGGCCCGGGGTAATGGCGCATTAGGCAGCAAGGCAATGAAATGCACTGATCATTATAGCTACCCCACCACACACACACCCTAAATCTAGAAGAATGAGTCACACTTGGAAATTACATAGCCAATTGCACACCTTAGCCAACCGCCCTGTCTAAGATGGAGTTTGGCAAAAGAGGAAGGAAAAAACTTTAGCCATGGAAACACAGTATAGGCTAGGTTTAGGCTACACTTAGTTCCTGTTTGTAGAAGCCTGAGCAAAGCTTGAATGAATAACGCCTCACAGCGTTGCTCAAAGCTGAACATGGGTTTGACTGTCTATTTGGCTGTTATTGCACAAAGAGAGAAAATGTAGAGGAGGCAGTGTGTGTGGTTTTGGAAGGAAGCCAAGATGGTCTTGGTGAGGGCACAAGAGTTTAATTTCTTCAGCCAGTGTGTCTGAAGTATTGAAATGATTATGTTTACAATGTGTGTGCTTGTGCTTCTGTCTGACCGCGTGTGCACACGCTCTCAAGGGGCTCATCTCTCACCTTGGAGGACACGCAGGATGTGCTCTCTTGTCCAGAGGCAGAAACAGTATCCCCAGCCTGTGTTTGACTCGGGGTAATGCTGTTTTCATAATGATTTAATTGAAAGGACCCCGCAGTGCTGCTGCCTCCTGTCTGTCCTTTGCTGTTCAGCAGGGTTTTGTTGTTGCTGAAATATTTGTGCGGTAATGCTTCTACACAGCAGCCGTTCTTTTTTTGTATTTGTATTTTTATGTGATTGATATGCTGCAAATTGTCCTGGTGGATTTACTGACATTCTTCTGATCTGCATTAGCATGTATTGCAGTCTGACACAGTGTAGCTTTAAATTATACATTCTGAACAACCTTGAAAGATTTTCATCACATTATAAGATATTTACTCTGTTACATTATCTCGGTTCTTTAACTTAACCGTTTGTATAATTCAAATAGAAATAATTTCTTCAGATGGATTTATGAATGCACCAATAACTTGCTGAACATGACCATGTTAGCATGCTAATGTTAGCATTTAGCTCAAAGCACCACTGTTACTAAGTACAGCCTCACAGAGCTGCTATTGTCGCTTTAAACTCGTAGCACTGCCACATAAACTGAGTAACAAAAGAGAGGAACGTCTGCACTTCTTCATTTGACGTTGCCGTGGTTTTCATAGGCTGCCATTGCTTTAAAATCTGGGCTGAGTTAATAAAACCATTTGCAGTTGCTATTGACAGACACCTGGCACCTATCCTGTACTGCAGAAGTGGCTGTTCTGCTGCACCATGCAGTAGACACAAGGCATTAGTCTTGTACACTAAGAATATATGATGTTGAAACTTTATTTTATTTCATTGTTGCTCAGAAACAACAAGGGAAGGTGAAGAAAAATGAGTAAACCCCTGTGTCTGATCGCGCTGCAGGACATTAACTTTTTTAACTGGCATCAGTGTGATCAGTTTTAGAAAGCTCTCATAAAGATTCATGTCCGTCTATAAATGCGGGTGAAGTGAGGTTAATTAGGCGAACCCTTTATATCCCTGGTCCCCCGCCCAAGGTTAAGGAAGTTGTCTTTCTCTTTGGTATTTTTTGAGGGGATGCCTCATCTGTTGCGAAGTTTAATTGGGTAGAAAAAGTGTGTGCCAGTATGTGCACGCATGAGTAATCCTGGATGTGCTTATGGATTATATTTTGCGGCACTTCCTCTGAGACCCTGTGGACACAGTGCAGAAATTAGAGCGGAGTGTTAGGTACTCCTGTACTAGAGGCCATGGAAGTGCACTAATCATGTGGGCATCCTGTTTCTGAGCTCACACACAGGCAGAACTAAAATGGCACTTATGCAACAGTTGAGGAAAAATCTTCAGATTAGAGGTATAATGTTACTTTACTTGACCTGTTCACAAATGCTATCCAGTGACCACCGTCGCGTCTCTGATTATTTCTGCTTCTAGCTTTGCAAACTCCATGACGCGTGGTACAGGGTGGATGAGGTTATCACAGCCTCACTGATGCTGTGTTCAAGTGTGTTTGGCTCTCAGTTTCTTAAGTTGTGGAGAGACCCTAATGAGCTAATGTTCTTTTCTCTCCTTCCCTCATCTCTTTCTCTCTCCTCCCCACTTGATGTTTCTCTGCCTTCCACCTTCTATCTCTGACACGCAGTTGGCTGGTCGTGGGAACAAGGAGAACAAATGCTCCGTGAAGGCGGTGGAGGAGATGCTGGAGTCCATGCAGATCACCATGTCCTAGATGCCCTTAGTCTTCGCCTTCCTTCTTCTTCCCTTCCTGTTCACACACAGCCACTTGGAGCAACATGGCAGCTCAAATAGCCTTGAAATGTGACCAGAACCGGATCTTTTAACTGTTTTTTTCTTCTCTTCATCCCTTTAAGTTTGGTTCTGTAATTGATTGAACTTGACATGGACAATGGAAGACATTTGTTTCCCTCAAGTGCAGAGATTTTCCCATCCATCTGGAACCCACAACAGCAAATTCCAAGTACTCCAATTTATTTAAACAAGTTCTACTTAGTATTAACCCAGCTGTGATTTCCCCAAGACTGGATTATTTTATCCATCCCCATCCCATGCTGTCTTTTTTGTTCATCTGTAACTGATATAACTTAACACATCCACATCAAGGCTGTAACTCTGTGACCAGGAAAGATAACAAGCTGTACAGTAAAAGCTATTTATATAGACAATGTGGTGATCCCACTGTCTGCACTGAGGACTATAAATGAAACATCTTTATCTAATAAAACTTGTTTTTTTCTTTTGTCTTACTAATCAAAATGTCTTAATAAAAGTAGAACGGATTGTGGTACATTTTCTTAATGGGTGTTTCTGTATTTCCATGTATTAGAATAGTCATGTTGTACCCGGCAGTGACACTTATTAACATATAAACTCGCTCTAATTATCCTGGAAAGGGATGAGAGACATTTGTCAATGTGAAGACAGAAGTGGTAACAACACGGGCATTAAAAAGGGCCTCTTCTTTCCCAGTGATTCCAGCTGCGAAATCCAGCCTTTCAATTACCTTCGACGGCAGCTGAACCAGCTTCAGCACACTGAAGAACACCTCTGTCATTTCAGTTTAGAGTGCCTCGAAGAACGCTGCCAGTAATTAACACGCCACAAGTTGGAAAGAAAAAAAAATAGTATTCATGAATCTGGGAACTTTCATGACAGGCGTGGAAGAGAGGCAGTGAGAGGCAGCGCTGGTTTCCTCTGCAGTACACCCAGTTCATGCGGTGTAATTGTTGAATCTGAATTGATCCAAATGATCATCTTAAGATGTCACTCACCCGTGCAGGGTCAGCTGTTACTTCCATTTCTTTTGTTTATTAAGTCGTGGCAATTGTCTCATAATTTCACTCTTCGGCTGATGGAAAACTTGAGCGATGAGTTTATGGTCTTTTTTGGAAAGCTTTTAATTTGAGAGAGGTCACCAGCTCAAAGCCCGGAGTGCACAAAGCCGTTTTCTCAAGTTTTTAATACTCTCTGGCATTGGTCAGTGGATGAATGTGTCTGCATTTGATTTGCTTCACCAATCTGGCGGAACCAATGAAAGCCAGGGGACGTTTGAGCATAAACTGACTTGAGTTATTTTTACAGGAAAAGGGCTGAGGCTAAATGAAGCTCTTTTTGAAGAGTTACAGTGTGAAAGCTGTTTGATTTGAAGCAGGCTGATTCATTTTTGTTGTAGCTCCCATGTAAATATTGCTGAACTTGCAAAGGTCATTTATGAACTTGTTAAAAGGGGAAAAAAGGTTGTCCATCAGTTTGATGGGTCATCATTATGAGATATTGGTGTTCAGTGCCAACCATACTAAGGCAATAGTGCCATCTGTAGTCTGGATGAAGAACTCACGACTTTGGGTGAAAGCCTTGACTGCATGCTGCAGTGAGTGACAGTACGCACCTGGAAGTCCACTGTTACTGTCATGCATTAAACATCATGTAAACTTAACCTGAATGTCATGTTATTTCTAGGCTGTCTGCAACTCTGATTTGCTGAGCAACAAAAATAGCGTTCCGCATCATTTATCAGTCATGAATTCTGATAAATCTCTTACTTGCGCTCAGCTGTGCAATCCAAACATATCCTTGTAGAGTCAAGAAAAATAGCATGTTGGCCCTGCCGAGTATTGTAGACTCCGAGTAAACCCCATCATCACTTCTCACCTCACTGTTTACAACACAGTCAGCTTCTGAATCCTTTTCAACCTTTGTCCCAGAAGTTCAGAGCTTATGAACATCTTGTCAGTTCATACCTGGACAACAGAGCCAGACCAAAAGACAGAGGAAGGCGAGGAGAGAACCCTCTAACCCCGCTAAGCTGCTGGCTCAGCTTAGTGTGTGTAAAGGATTCACTATTAGTGCTGCCCATAATCCTGGATTCCCTGGGAGATTAGCCCCTGGAGAGGGTTTGCTTGTCCTCGGCTGCTCTACAGTGGCCAGGTTAGCTGAACAGGATGAGCCCTTGGATGATAAGCTTACACCGAGATAGAGCCGTGCCTGATCAGCCTATTCATCAAAAGCAAAGGGTGATTTACAGCTGTCCGAAGCTTGCACTGAGATACAAATTGAAGTACAACTTCGCAGAGGGACGAGCATTCATGCAGCCTTATTTCAAAGCAGAGGAGGGTGCTAGCTGCAGGAGAGGCCAGAGGAATTTTTTGGGGAGATCAAAGTGGGAAGGAAACACAATTTCAGTGAGGGTCAGAGAAATCAGTGGCGAACTTAGACTGATGTGCAGGGGCAGAAAAAGAAGGCACCAGTTGCATGCAGTGAGGCACAAGTGTACAAAAAATTTTTTCCCAACATGTATCAGCCTTTAGGGCACTGCATCACACTTTCTTTCTTTATGGTCACCCAGGAGGGCATTTCAACATGTTTTCTCCATTTAATGGAACCATACAGGGTACGTCATGTTTTCTCCACTGGAAGGACACCATATAGGGCACCTCATCATGTTTTTTTCCATTTAAAGAAATGGTTCATTGTGTTTTTACACACTGGGAGGGCACCCCTGAGAACACTTTATCATGTTTCCTCCATTTAAGGGCACCCTAGAGGGCACTTCTTCATTGCGTTTTCTCTACTAGAATGGCACTTAATCATGTTTTCTCCATTTAAGGGCACCCTATAAGGCACTTTATCATTCTTTTCTCTATCATGAGGGCACCCAAGAGGGCTCTTTTGTATCGTTTTTTTCAAACATGGTTGCAAGAGGGTTGGGTGGGTGGGACCAAAGTACTCTGTGATGCTCAGGAGCAGAGCAAGGGAAGTTTCACAAGGTGAGGGAGTGAGTGGAAAGGGAGAGAGAAGGGCTCCAACAAGCTCATCCATCTCTGTCTATTTTAGGGGGAGAGGCTGGGAGCGCTAAAGATGGATGAGGCATGCAGCGCTAAATCCTGCCCTGTCCAGTAACACAACCAGGCCTGGTGATGAAATAGTGTTTTGGCTATGAGCAGGGGCGGACTGACCCACTCCCTTTTTCTCTGGGAATGGAGATGCAGGGTTGGACCAGTGTGGATGGATCAGCCAAATAACACCTGACATGTAGTGGAGAGATGTGAGGAGATAACTACTCCGTGCAGCTGGCCATCCAAAACTCACTTAACAGATTTCACAATATTCTGCAGCTCTTGATGTGCTTCCAAGCTTTTGATCCATTTCAATTAGCTTTGAATATTAACACACATACATAATGATAAATGCATTATTAATTTGGGTGTATTTGCATTGATTTGCTTGTCTTATCATGTCAAATTAACTCTGCTTTAATGATGAAATACATTTTGTGGAAAATAATGTTTGACAAGCATGCATTCATCAAAGTATTTTCTTGCCTTGGATGCAGTGCTGTGTGTTGACCACATTTCATTCATCCATCCTCCATTTAGCACAGAAAGAGCATTTACACTGCTTCACTACATGCTGATAAGGAGGTGGGATGTTTATGTAGAAAGGGGGAGATTTGTATTGCCTAATAAAATGCAATCATTGCATATGAAGCTGAAAGGTCATTTGGCAGAGGGATTTTTTTTTCTGCTGATTGCACAATATCTCCTTGTTGATTCTGTATTATTTTTTCCCTTACACAATTGCACCAGCATGAATGCAAACTTAATTTTTTCTCTAAGGGCATCGATGCTGGGAAATAATTTCCTCTCAAAGCAAGAGAACATCCCTGAGAAAAGTGTATGTGTTTGTGGGAGAGAATGTGTGGTTATGAAAGTGTGATTATGACTGTGCAGACAATGTGCAGGCATGCCTTTGTGTCAGCTTGAGTTTGTGTGTGCATGTGAGTGAGAGTGTGTGTGAGACTATGTGGTAATTTCAACAATATGAAGAGCTTTTGCCCGTGGAATTAAAACTATTCGCTTCAGGCAATGCTTGTACTCCTAAACCTCTTGACCAGGAGGCTCCAGACTGCTGCGATCTTCTTCCAGGGGATATTCTGTGGCCTCCACAGGCCGTTCTGGTTGTTGCGCCGGCTTCTCAGCTCCAGGCTCTCTGGCAGTAGCCTCGGCCGTGCACATGTCGAGGCTGCATCCTGTCTGCAAACTCTGTCACAGCGTAGGGCATGTGTCAAATCAGAGAGGGGCAAGTTGCTGGCTCCAATAGACAGTTGTTCTTTCCAGGCCAGGCTTCCCAAACCGCAAATCCCCTCTCAGGGCGTCTTCTCAGCCAGAATGCAAAGGCTTACCCCACACAAGGCCTGGGGCCTAATTACAAAAAGGAGGGAAAACCAGAATTGGCTACTGATTGAGCTTCCTGGGTGAATGTTAATGGCAACCACAGAGGGATATTTTATACCCTGAGAGGGATGCAACAGAGCCTGGGAGTATGTGGAAGTAGGGGAGGTTTGGGGTTGTACAGACAAAGCTTTACATGGGTTTATGAATGCATACAAGCTGTAACATGTTCTTTTATACCATAGGCATTGTGAGACGTTTCATCTGTGTACACTGACATGACACCATCCCGGAATGGTAAACACTATTTTACTACAGTGCTGGAGTCAAAGGAGTTCCAAGGCATGGTGCCAAACCTCATTCCAACTGGGAACAATGGGACACATATTCCTCCACATTGTAGCTTTGATGCTGTGTGAACACTTCCTCCTCTCAATTTTTATTACCTACATACCATACTGTGAATGCTAGAATATAGCTCAGCACATTTGCCTACACACTGCACTTTAGTATGGTTTTAAGGTGCAACTACACTTCAGAAGCAAATATTGTTCTTTTTACTTCACTAGACTTATGTGACAGCTGTAATAAGCAATTACTTATTAGATATTATAAAGGTATAGCCATCAGATGGTCAGTTTAGTTTAGCATAAAGGATGAAAACAATGCAGCTAGCCTGGTTTTTGTACATATTGAACAAACAAGATGAGTCATGTTAATTAGTGAGGTTTAGATGAGCTGATTTTGTGATGGATCTTGTCGGACCTGGACAGAACCAGACTCGCTGTTTCCCCACGTACATTTTTTTCTGTAAGCTAAGCTAACTGGGTAGATGTAGCCTCATATTAACATACATATGGTGACCAGATGTCCCGACAAATACCTGTACCTGTTCAGATATTTTCAACATTGACATGAAAATTGTTTGGTTTTCCCTGCAAGCCTGTGACTTGTGGGAGTTGTAAGAATAAAAACAACACTTATCAGACGGCACAGCGTAGCTTACCATTAGCTTCACTGCAAATTACAGCAAATGAAATGTTAAGATCTTAGCTCTAATTGAATATGATAGTGAATGGTTATTGGCTTTTCTTTTTGTTTGTGGGTCATAGTTTGTTTAGTTGACCTTTGAAATAGATGACATGTTATTACATTAAAAAAAACAACTTTTGATACTTTATGTTTATTTGACTGAGGATATCTGTATTCATTTAACATATTAAATGCAAGGCTTTGACTTGATATGGAATACTTAATTGTGGGCACTGCTACCTTTACTTCATCAAACAAATCTGAATACTTCTCCCATGCCTTTAGCTCCTGACTCAGCATCCCTATACCTGTTACAGTACAAGGCCGAGGTTTTAAGCATAAATCCAAAGAGTTTTCCTCTAACTCCAACAGCATGTTTTCCTTTTTAGTAATCTCCAGCAATACTGTTATTAATTATATCCATATGTGCTCATAAGAACTGCAGCCATGCATGGTTTAATTTATCAGTTGGCTGGTTCCTTTATCCCCTTGGTAGCCATTTGTCTCCTCTACTGTCTCTGGGGTGGTTGGTCATCGTTAATTTCCTCAACTATGATAACTGGCAAATATGGATTGGTTTAAAAAACACAAGGGTCCCCAGTGAAAAGCCTGACTCAGCCTGGTGTTGTTTGATATGTGTAAATTATGGCATCAGTGAGAGATTCAAGCCTACATCTGCAGGACATACTGACATGCAATGTGGTCTGCTGACTCACTTCGACTCTACTTGTTTCCCCACTGTTCTCTTGCCGTCTCATTTTACTGCATAGTAGGGTTACCGAATTACATCCTTTCTCACATATATCCAGTCAAGACCCATCACTCTCTTTCCCTTTGACGTGATCGGTAATAGACACAAAAACATACAGTACACCCTGTGTTGTGGAAGATACGGGGGAATTTGTAAGTAGCCTTTCGCCATGGATGGGAATGAACTCTACCGTGTTATTGCCACGTACGATTTCATGTGCGGTCACGTACACACATATACACCAATGGATACTCGTGTCACACACACATTCTCGTCAGTGTAAACTTGGCAGGCTAGCGATGCTACCATCTGCTTGTGGGGAGAGGGATATGGCAGGCGGACGACCACAAACAGCCAAGGTAATAGTGATGGGTTCCACTCAGTCTCTATCTCCCAGACAGCAGTAGACTCCTCATTCCACAGCGTTTGGACTTAGTACAGCATGGGCCACAGCACAACGACAAAGTGCTTCTCCAGTTCGCTGGCAGCTACTGTAACATTTCTCAGACATTTACGTAGTTTTGTGTAAACCAAACAGAATCTCTTATTCATACAGTTCTTACCCATGTAAATCTTGGATCCAGTTTCCGCGAATACTTCCAGGTAGGGATTTTTTAATAAATGCTAATTGGGGGAGAATTCTGCTTGTGGAGGATTCTTTGCTCATGGAGACACATAAAGTCAGCAACAGAAACACGCAGTGAGAAAGCTTGAACTGTGAGGTATAGCCAATAGACTAATAGAAAAACAGAAAAACAAAATAAAAGAACTCAGTTTACGAGTTGGGTCCTCTACCAAATGAATAGTTAGAGTTCATGCCAGAGTATAAAAAGCATAGACTACAAATCCATTACCTATGGCAGCATTTTAATGGACATTTTGTGCGTCTGGACTGTGGACAGCAAAAAGTCTTAATTATGCATTTCTCTATTTCAGGAACACTAAAACATTCAGATATTCATAGAGCCACTAATGATACTTGTTAAGTCTGGTTTTGAGTGATCACATTAAAGTTACAGGCGTTCGTCCAACATTGCGTTTCGTCAGCCTTACAGTAGGTGTAAATTCTCACATATAAATCATTACATTTCCTATATTAAATGACACAGTTGATCAGCTAAATTGCGGTTGCCCCCTTGACCTTCCCCCAGTATTAGTGTTGGCTAAAGTTTGCAAGTTTTTCTTCAGTCTCCCAGGGAGCCAAACCATAGAGTCTAATTTCACCACATATTCTTCTTAGGTCATAGTGGGATCTTTCACATAAAAACACATTATGTAGGTGCTGCATGGAGGATCTCCACAGCCAGGCTTGTTGTAACGCATCGACATTGCAGATTGTATTGCAAATAGCATAATGCATTGCAATCAATATTGGCAGAGATCCACTTTGTCCATTCTTAATTATTCATCAGTTATACATCAGAAGCAGCACAGAGAGGGAATAATTATATACGCCATGGAGGCAAACAAAAAAACTTCACATGATTGTTCATGATCAAGAATGCTTCCACAGGTCACTGGACCATTTAAAGGTTTACTATAGTAGGAGCACTATAAAGAATATCTGTAAAGTAACAAGTTATCAAATAACAATGTGAGGATGTAGAAGGGGTTGTTCATATGATTCTACAGAGAATTATCACCTGAATCTGAAGATCCCCTCAGCTTTACGGACCTCATTGTGAGTTTCAGCTCACTGGTTAGTACATTTTTTTTGCACTCAAATCCAAAGTCCCGACAGGCAAGTCCTAATTCAAGGGCCAAGGCAAGTCAGGAAATGCAAGTCCCAAGTCAAAACAATCAAATCAAAGTGCCTATGTCAAGTCCCAAGTCAATAATAATATTAAATTTACAAAATATTAATGTTTTTTAAATGGATTTGTTAGTTTTTTAAAACAATTGTGACAAAACTTAATTTTTAGAAAGTGTGCTGACATTACACTTTGATAGCATGGCTCAGGGCTTTGGGTAATGTATCAAGTATTTTCCAGTGAGAAGGCTCAACCCGAGTCTCACTCAAGTCCAAGTCATGTTAATAGAGTCACCACTTCTGTTGTTCCACTTACTTGACTGTTTTGGTTCCATCTTACTGTTCTTATAACCTTGTTTTTTGGCCAAAGAAGTCAGCCATTTTGAGTGAAATAAATAGTTGACTAACAAGAAAAGAGAACTTGAGAGAGAGGTTCTGACCCTGCTTGGTTATAAATGATAACATTTCAGCAAAAGCAAAGATGAGTAAAGAAAGTCAATAGAAATTGTTGTTGTTTTTCTTTAACCTGTAAGCATTCGAATGACCTGCCAGCAGAACATCAGATTTTTTTGCTGTTTTTTTTCTTTCTTTCTTTCTTTCTTTCAGTGGCTGTAACAGGCTCAAGTTTAAGGTGATATACCAACTCACAACCCCCTCAGATTTATCTTGTGACCTCTTTGTGTTATCTATACAACCAAGTATCTCCACCACAGCCAGCTACAACTGTAGCATTATAACCTCTAAAGTCAAGAATATTATTAATTCTTCTGCAGAACGAGTACCTTTTACTTTTAGTATATTTCACCAATAATATGTGTGTACTCTTAATTTGAAATGCAGGACTTGACTTACATATTAGAGTATTTTTACATTAGTTTACTGGTTCTTGGTTTGAAGTAATTTAATCGAGAACTTCTTCCAACACTGAATAACAGTAAAAAGATTCAAGGCCGTCTTTTCCAGTAATATTATCACATTAGGTAAAATTACATAAATGACACCAGTCTGGATATGCTAGCTGTGTATCAGCACATCCAAAGGAGCATCAACAACACCACAGCGGACAGAAAGAGGAGATCAGGTTCTTCTTTAAGCTATCAAATTCTGCATGGTCCAATAAAGTTTACCTTCTCTTTGGCGATCGAGACACTTTAGTCCAGCTCAATAATCTCAATTGCCACTGCCTGCTCACATTAAGGCCACTGTATCATACAGCAATGCAACACTTCTAAAGATCAGGATAAGTAATGCATATCACATGCTGAATGGTGCATACTCGTCAGAAGGGTAGGGTTACCTTTGTGGTGGCTGTTTGTCAATAATTGCACTGTTTATACCCCTGGAAAGTTTCTGCAAGATTTTTCTCCCTCCTTGGAAAATAATCATTGATGCAAATTTGTTTTGTTGTGGAGGCAATGATTCAGTCCAAGATCGAGACCGGTCCGGTTTCCTTGCAGCCCAAATTGGGCTATTTTTCCTCCGAGAGGTCTCAGCAAGTGGGATTAAAAAACCAAAACTATTAAGTTCCTTGACTGAGAGCATTACTGTTTTGCCCTCGTGCGTCAACACTCTTATGGTTCTTATTTTCTTTTGATACATTTTTGGAGTGTTATCAAGCCCTTAAAGGCACAGAGTCTGCAAGTCTACCTGAATGCTTGGTGGGCATACTTGAACCACGAAAGGCGAAATTCCTTTTCCTCCTTGGAATTGCAATTAGAACAGATGGTAGCTTAGACTTGGATTGTGGTATATCTACATTTGTAAAGCTGAGTTTGACTTGTTGTGTTGCCAGAGCATTTGTGAGAGGGGGGGGGGATAAGTTGAGCTTAATTGGTGCAGGGGGACCGAGTAAGATCATGGTTGAATTAAGCTTTCTTATAGCTTTATATTTGAAAGAGTAAAGGGACACATGCTGGTCCCTCTGGGCTAGGACTACTCCCTGGAGATTAATGAGCCAGGCTACATCCTACAGACACACACACCACCATTATTCAAACTGACAGATCAAGGGTTGGCACTTCAGCTATATTTCGTTCAAATAAATAACTCTCCTTGGTGATACACACCATTTCATTACTTATCCTCACTGCTACTGCTGATGTCATTGCCATTGCCAACCACCCCTGCAGCCAAAATGAAAGCTATAGGGGTTAAATATTACTAAGTCTTCCTTCAGGGTTGGATCGGCTGTTCCTTGTCTGTTAACAGTAAAATAAGGAAAAAGCAAATGGAATGGTCCATCATCAATATGCAGAGAAGCAGTGATTTGTTGAGGGTCGTCCAGTCCAGCCTGTATCAAATCATCCTGAACACAAACCCTGATCCAGCATGCTGGCATCTCAGCCCACCCCTCTCTCTTTTTTGCTGGCCAGCTCTGGATTCTGGGAATCAGGGATGCTGTCACTCATCAACAGCCAGTCAAGTGGGAAGCCAGAGCTTTATATGGATGCTGAAGTGGAGGGGTTTAGAATGACAGCAAGCAAATAACAGTGCCAGCAGCTGTGAATCCCCAGCTGCTGGCACTGTTATTTTTATTTGTAGCAAAAAGTGCACAGAGGTGGTTGCATTGGCAGCGTTGTCTGACTAATAGATACTATTACTGAAAATAACAGAATAAAGTACTCTGATTACACAATCTTCATAATCTGACATTCTGCTAATAAGCTAATTCTCTCAGTTATACAAACAAATCTGTTTGAAATTGAGCCAGTGTGCTGAAAGTGAGACATTTCACACCATATTCGTATTTTCACACATTGAAATCAAACATAAGCTCAGCAGTATGGTTTGCTGGCTCATTTTCCAAGTTTAGCAATTGGTGATTCAAAGAAACAGCACATTTCCTGACTAATATGCTATCATTCATTCTGGGGAATTAGAAAATTCAGACAGAACGCAGAAAAGTGGTAAGTGAAGAGTATTTATCATCTTATGACTTCAATATGATGGATAGATTTAGAGGACGTTGCATATGCTAAAAATTACGATCAAATGTGATCAATCATTCAGCACACCTGGATATGAGCAGATTTGGATAGTTAAGAAAATATGGTGCATCAAGGAAAAAATTAGAGAAAACAGAAGAGACATTTAAGAGAATGTTTTAATGTGCTGAGCCCAGACTCTTGATGATCTATGCCTCAGTTCATCCCATGTGTTAAGTTCCAATATTTATTTAATCTTGCAGAGCTATTCTGCTATTGGAAATTTATGTTTTCTGGAATGGTGTATGTCTGAAACTATCATGTGGCAGTGCCGGCATGTTTGGTCTCCATGAGAAGGTCTGAGATTCACTTCCTGACCACACAGAGAAATCAATTCAACGGCTGTCACGGCCCTTCAATAAATCTTATGGCTCAATACAGGAAGTGTCGAAGTGCTGTCTGAGGATCCAACATGATTTAACTGCTGCTCTGTTGACATGTTCTCTACTAACACTTTGAATCAGCACCAGTCCAACCTGAGGATATTGTGTTCATAGTTTCTCAGAAAATGGCAACTGATATTTCTGAGAATCAACACATGTAGTCACGATTTTTGACCATATGAACATAGTGTTCTTTCTGTAGTTTTTTTTTTCTTTTCAATGCAAGACCAAGCCCTGACAGACTGACAAAACCATAGTCCAATGTTACACTCATACACACTTGGATCAAAACACTTGCATTAGGTGTTCTTTTTTCACTAAAGCCTGGCAGTTGTGTCGCACATGTACAGTGTGATCATGGTGGTTCTGCAGGGAGATTGTCCTTACGCTAAGAGACAATTTTGTCGACATTTTAGACACAACTGTTAAGAATAACCGAAACCCAACCTAAAGCTGTGGGCTATTGGCTGGTACATAATAGCAAAGACAGTCCAATAGCAGATGGGCAGTTCAGTTGACCTTACAATGCTTTATTATTTAACAGGTGGGTATAGACTACAAACAGATAGATATGGTGTTTAAGTCATGTCATATACTCTTCTATATGACTAACAGGATATTCACAAAATTACTGCACAACTTTTGGGGATGCTTAAACTCCCCAAATAAGATGAAAAAATATTCTCAAAGCACCTACAAAGGGCAAAATGCAAGCCTAATTGAGCTATCTCCTGTGTTCCTGTGTTACTTTCACATATTTAAATGAATTAATATGCATACATCTGGAGCAACATTGGCCCCTTTCTATTCAAATGAGCCACACTGCAAAACCAACGTTCACAAAATTTAGCACTATCCATACACAGTTATAATTAAATTATTCGTGTCTTCAAAGAGTTGGTAGTGACTAAGGGGCATCAACGGAGCTAACAAGCTCACAGAGATGGGAGTGGATCTTTCCTTCATCTCCTGGAGCAGTAGGCGGCTCCTCTCTCTGTGTTGCAGGACAGAGAGTTTCAAGAGATCCTTCGCTCCTACAGCCATCAGGCTGTCTAATTCTAGAGTCAACAGATTAACTGAATTTCCCCTCGGGCATAAATAAAGTAATTTTGATTGATTGCATGATTGACAACTTGGGACATAATATCCCAAATAAAGTTTATTTCTGTCACATTAAGTTTTGAGGTTCGCCTCTGCACCTCATCAATCAGGACCTGTTATCCATGAACCAGTCGAATCTGTTGCTCT
>CAFUXE010000420.1:0-11337 GCA_903364295.1 Serranus cabrilla | reverse complement strand
ATTGATTGTAGGTCTATTCAGAGTAATACTGGTCTGCCCTTGTTGGATAACGCCCCTTGAAAATAAAAAATAAAAGAGGTTCCAGACTAATATGCATTTGCAAATTAGTCTGACAATGCCAAGCTGTGGACCAGACAGAAAATGTAATTTTTCTTTTTCTCTCTGACTTTGTTCTGCCTATTGAGTTCTTGCAGTAAATACTTCATACTCTGCCATATGGATAATTGCAGTCAGATGCAAAAAAAAAGGACCAATTGCACTTGACTAAAACACGTTATGAATATATTTACACTATGATATCATCAGCACGATATCTTTTATGTATTGAACCCTGAGACCGGGCAGATAGTGGTTGCAAGTGATGGGCATGGTGCAATCAGCAGCCACAATCCATTCTTTGAGACCTTACCCGTAAGCATCAACAGCACCGTCAGCATCTCTGTGAGGGTGTACTTAGGAACAGCAGTGCTTTGAGCTAAATGCTAACACCTGCTGTTGCAGATTGTTTCTGAGCAAAATTCTGTGTTAATACAACTTGAAGATTCACGAATTTCACTGAACAAGTCACAACATTGACCTACTGGTGGCACAAGAAGATATAGTCTTTTGTCACCATAGTGATTAGGATTCATCCTGTGAATGGTGTTGAGTTATGGTGGTCCAAAAACAGAAACTTTTAGGATTCAACTGTTTTCCTCCATTTCTCTCTGTGACCCAATGGGGGACTCCTGAGGGACACCTTGCTAATCGTCTGACATATCGTAGTTGCCCGATGGGAATACACAAGAGATATGGACCTCTTTTTGGGCCTTTTTGAGGACTTTTGCAACCTGAAAGCACTTTTTAACAATTAGGTAGCTAGTGAATAAATAGACTGTGGTTGAGAGAGATGCTGGAGCGATTTGACCTGTTCCACTTGTGTGGAATCTGTGAGAATGAACTCCATGGTCTCCATGTCAAATTTGACTCCTGGAGAGCGCTTGGCTCAACTACGAACAGCTCTGAGTTACTAAACAGAGCCATTAGTGTTGGGTAGACGAGTGGTCTGGCCCCAGGGCCTCGCTGAGCGGCAGGGGTCCTGTGGTAGGAAGTCGTGGTCTGTAGAAGGCAGGCAAGGGGCTTGGGAAGCGTGAAGCCCAATACACATGGCCTGCTGGCTGGACCGGAGTTGAAAAAGAGATAGGGTGTCTGGGAAAATATGTAGATATTTTGGATTCATCACATTTACAGACCACAGAAGACACTGAATCTTATGTCCAGCTTCCTCCAGCAGTCTCCTGAAAAGAATAACCAGGGAATGCTTTTATATAGTATGCAAATGTTATTTCATCCACTCCTTGGTGCTTTTTCTATAAACTGCTCCATGGAGGAGAGAAATGGGAATTTACACTGACAACTCTGCGTGTATTGTATATCATCCAGCAAGACATGCAAGTATTACTGTGTCATCGTTCATAAATCGTCTAATCCATGTAAAATCACGGCACAGAGCACCACAGGTCCATGCACCATCACCTGGAAGTTAAATGTTGTATTTTATATAGGGCTTTTCTAGTCTGGATAACTTAACAATACATTCCAATGATCACCCACCTCCACACAGAATCATACACTGATGGCAGATGCTGGTGACCACCTGCTCATCAGGAGTGGTTTGGGTTTTATTGTCTTGCTCGAGAACACTTTGACACTCTCTATGGAGAAGCCAGCAAGAGAATCAGCAACCTTGTGATTACAAGACAAACGCTCAAGCTAATACTGAAAATATGTTGGCTGGAGAAAAATGAATTTCATCATTGTTTGCAGTCTCCTAATTTGTGTACTCATGATCATTGACTTTGGCTAAGCATTTGAAAAAAGAGGCAAAAATAAATGTTTGACATATTATTATTTTTCAGTTTGAGATCCAAGCCACTTCCACTTCGTAAATTCCCAATGCTATGGCCATGAAAAGTCAATCTGGACTGATGCAATGAGTTGAAACTAAAAACATTTTTTAAGTTTTCCCCTGTTCTATTGAGTCGTATGTAATGAAATGTAATAAAAGTTGTGTTTTTGTGACAATTTCACATAAACGATGCAGGTTACTATTCCAGCTTTAAATTTTCATTGCTGTATTAAAGTCACATTTTTGGAAGAACTGTGAAAGACGTGACATTTAAATACTTAAAGTAACAATCATTTACTATTTACAAATTTGCTCAATTAATCATGTTGAATGACTGTGTGAATGTACACTGATATTTGAAGTCTACATTCACTTATCACTACCCGTAAGGAAGGGCCAAGCTCAGCACAACAGATTCCCCTTTTCAAACGACGTGAAACTAGTTCTTGTCCTGGGTAGGTTGGACTCCTTACTTGAACTTGCCAAGTCTGCCAAGACTTGGAAGATATGTCGAGAGAGGCCTTTGGAATTGTTTGAGTTTCTCTTCATGCCAGTGAGTCTTCTCCCTTTCGTGTTCTTGTCGGATCTGTGGGTCTGGGACAGAGTCTGTACTTGTTTTGGATAGGCCCAGCGGTTATCACTTCAAAAACACACCACATCTTTTAGCATCCAGGAGGGTTTTTACCTGTGGTTGCATGTGCTTCCAACTCTAATGAAATCCCACAAACCTAAGGGCAACATAAAAAGCCAACTGCTAATTTGTTTACTTTCAACAGCTTTGTTCCCTTTATGTGATCTCAGCGTTCGGGGAGCTTCTGGCACCTGCTGGGGGGTTTTCTTTGAGGTAAGGGTCAGCCAGACTATTCTCATCACCCCTGTGGCTCCTTTCAGCCACACTGGACTGGACGGAGGGAAAAGAACTGGGGAGCTGTGGTTTAGTCTAATTTCTGGCGCACTGAAATGGTGATATCTTTGAAATAACGGCTGTGGTGAGCAGAGAAATGGTGCCATGTATCAAATCCTGATTGATTTTATCATTACATCAGTCTTCTTAACTGTTCATTGTCATCTCATGATAAAAGTCCAACCATTCACTCGTACTCCTGCACACACACACACACACACACACACACACACACACCCTTTTATAATAATTTAAAGTCGCTGAGTGAATAAGGCAGCGCTGAAGTGTATCTCTACCTTAGACAAATCAAATCAGTGGCATTAGTTCAGGAAGCGGTGTATAAAATGAAACACCCTGGGCCTCTGGAGATGACTGATTCTCCTGGTTTCTTTTTTCCCTTTCCCTTTCTCCACCCTTACTCTGCTCTCTCAATGTCCCTAAGGGAGAGGAGGAACATCTGAAGACGATCAGAGCGGGGAGATGCAAACCTTGTCTTGCAGGGGCCCGACTGATGCAAGTACAATGTAAAGGGGTCATCATATCTGTGAGGTCTTGGCAGGATGACTCATGCTGGGTTATATATTGGTCACAGCAGGGCTTCCGTTCTGGAGTTCGCCACTCTTCTCAGAGGATCATCTTTCCAACAACCATAGGGCTAAATTCCACATGTGCGTGTTAACTTGTGTTACTTTCTGTTAAAGCAGCAGCAGGTGTTATCTGCTACTTAAAAATGAAAATGCTTTTCCCTCACATCATGAGACAGAAAAATGGTTTAAAGCAATAAAAAAGAATGAGCTGACCAGGACAGACTTTAGAAAATAAACTTGTTTGTGCTGGTACATATGCTTGCAGAGATAGAGAAGATGATTTTATACAGATGCAACTGTGAACTTTAATAACCCTAAGGATGTTTTTTGTTGTTATTATGTGTACTTTAGTGCTTCTGTATCAAGCCAAATTCTCTGTGTGCACATAATGATAACCATAAGTGGAGAACATCCTCTTGGGTAAACTTTATTTTCAACCTGACCTCAGAACATCCACTTTCAGCTGGCTTTTGATCAACTTCAAACTACCATTAGTTCATTGTTAGTATACAAGACATTAGTATAATTTCAAGGGGAGGCACTTGCTTAAATCACATCAAATCAGATGATGCACCACTTACTGGATGCAATACACAGATGTGTTTTGGTCTGCTGGCTTCCCTGTCAGATGAGACTGCAGCTCATCGGATGAGTCACCCTTCAATAACATCAATGAAATCTTCATTTTCATACTGGCATCAGTACGACTTGTAATCTATTTGCTTTCCCTATGCACAAAATAAAATATTTTTCTTGTTCATGCTGTTGTAATAGCAGGCCCGACCGCGGCTTCAAGGACATAAAGGTAGCACATTGAAACACATCATAATCACACATGATAATGTGCATTTAAAGTAACTATGATGGAGCTACATTTTGTGTTGATTATGGCAGCCTCTGTGGAGCAAAGAAGTAGCATCTCATTGACCACCGCGTTATAAAGATCTTCATCTGGCTAGCATCTGCATTTGTTTTTTAAGCATTTGAAAAAAAAACTACTTATTTTTGTATTTTTTTTTTTTTTAATAAATACAAAATGCATAGCAATATACCTAATAACTGTAATATGAAGATGGTGAAACAAAGTTACCTTTCATTAACCACCAATGTAAACTCATATACTATATAGAACCATGTCTTGCCATGTATTTTATAAATAAAATAGACATATTACATAACTGTCCAGGAGAAAGAGGACCAAGTGTGGGCGAAACCACAAGTCAGCCTTTTGTTTCGTACTTTGGTGAATTCTTCTCTATATCTCTTTAAATTTAATTCTCAAAGGGAAAATGACCTCTTACTTTCTTTTAACTAGCTAATTAACTTTGCCTGATAATGTAAACATAGCCATATCCAGTCTGTGGGCAGTAAATCATGGACACCTAGCCAATCCTAGCACTTGTATACAGAGCAAGGCAGGTCTGAGTTTAAGAAATCACAGATGAGACTGCAGTGATTATTAATGTTGGCCCCCAGCTGGCCTGTGTGGCTGCTGTAAGTGAAATAATATTAAAAACTATTTTTAGTGTTTATCAAAGTCTGGGGTGATCTCTGTATTCCTTGAGTCCTAAATTCCCAATGGCATTTCAGCTTAGACCTTCCTGAGTCATTGCCAAAGTCAAAAATATTTGCTGTTGATTCCAAACAAAGCTGCAGAGGTCATGCACTCTCTGGTGTCAGCTTCTCAGTGGGAGGATTCTCTCAGTTTCATGTCAATTTAAACGGAATGTCTTTGGGTTTTTAACTGTTGTTGGAACAAAACAAGAAATCTGACACCACACTGGATGCAAATAAGAATTTTTCACCATTTTATGACATTTTAGACAAGACAAAGTGATCAATCCTGAAAATAATAATTCGATGAATGGAAAATGAAAAATAATTGTTGGTTGCAGCACTATTCAGCTAACTGTGATCACTATGTATAACTGAAGGGGTTGAGGGGAATTACAGGCTATGATTTTATGTGAAGTTTTTTGACAGAGAAACAAGACTGTTCTTACATCTGTCCACCCTATACTGTAGCACACTTTATCCTTTACAAGTGATTATCATTTGCCACTCATCAATCTTGACATGCTTTTTATATTGCCTGTATAATGCCAGAAGTACTGCAGTTTAATCGCCCACCATGTGCTGGAGAGTCCCCTGATACTCTACAGTTCTATACATTTTGTCTGTCCTGCAGCTTCGACTTTAACGTCCCGCCTTCAACACTTTGGGATTTATGGAGGAGCCGTTCTAACATCCACAAGAGGTTTATGAACCCCAGTAAAATGTTATTTTGTTCAGTCTTCCAAATGGTCAGACCACAAACCATCCAATCGTGGCATTAACAGTCAGTATTGACCTGTTTTTCTGCTGCGGCCTGCTCCCATGGCACCCAGTCAAGACACTGAAGACAGGCCTCCAGCCCAAACCTTTGCTTGGATGGAGGGAGCAAACTGAGCCAAGCACTTCTTATTCTACAATAGTCCAGAAATTTTGGATATCTTCCATCTTTTATTGGTTCAGGCCCTTTGGACTTTTGCCCTGATCACAGCATCAAACCTTTAAGTTTCTGGGATGTTTTCGTGTGAACAAAGGATCACGCAAGGTCAGATATTTCAGAGCATTCCATGTGGTCTGTGCCATGTGTGTTTGTCTTTGATAAAATCTTTGTTCGATACGCCGCGTTGAAGACATGTTTACTCTGACTGAGGTGAATATGGATATCGGCAGGCAATCTTGGCTCACGTGCAGACTTTTATGATTCTAACATTGAACAGAAGATTGAACTCTTTACAGTTCTCAGAATATTATATTTCAATAAGTCATAACTTCTGCATTAGCTATCATTATTTAATTTAAATGCAATGCTCTATCAGATTGGACAATATAAATTACATATTTAACTTGTCAATTTGAAGTCCTGCGTGAGTTTCATAGTTATTGACGTTTGCCCATTGTTATTGTCTTTCTGCTGCACTTGGTGCTTACTTTGAAACCGCACATAATCATATCTTTGTGCAATTCTGGCTCTTCCATATGATTGAAAATGACATGACGGAGACAAAAACAGTGCTGTTTCTCTATTTACTTCAATTTAAATCATAAGGAAGAGCATGTTTTTAGATTTATACAATTCCATGTGGTTATTTACAAAGAAACACTTGGCAATATTGCTCCTGGTGAGACTTTTGCTATTCCTTTATCTAAGTGGAAAACTACTACATAATGAATTCAGCATTATTTTATTTATTTTTATCTTGGGGAAAATCCCAGTCTATTTTTGTCCATTTCAAATGGCATCAACAGCATATGCTATGTTATCATTTCCAATGAGCATCCTGCAACAATCCTATGAGTGTGGTGTCCTACAGTTTGGCGAAAAAAGCACGAAATCTTAAAACTGTACAAGTGAGAAATACATTTTCCCACCACAAAAGGATTACATGAAGGAGACATGACTAGAAACAGGCAGTGGTTTGACATAGAAATAGCGCAGTGGAAAGTAAGGCCATTGTGGTTGGCGTGGTGGAGGGCAATGTACTTTTTGCCTTTAACTGCAGTGACCCAGGTTCAATTCTCAACTCACAACAAGAGGACCTCTACTGTGAGTGAATATAATGAACTGTTTTTAATTATTTAACATTAAAACCTCAACCAATTTCAGCTGGTTAACCTACCAAATCAACCTTAATGTGATTTGTATTTGCCTAAGCCTGGTGTTATTCTGACTTGCTGGTATAATCTATATGTTTCTATTAAATTAATCAAATTGCAATGTATATAATGTGAATTAAGTCTGACGTAGTGACATACCCTCAGAGAATTACACCCCCTTAGCTTTACAGAGTGTACAAAGTAATGTCCAAAGCTCTGACAAACGTACTGACACCACCTTTGCAGCACCAAACAGCTAGTTGTTTGTGTGGTAAATTCAAGGGTGAATGTTGCTAATTTAACAGCAGATACAGTTAACCAAGTGACAAAAGGTCACTCTCAGTCCTCTTTCATCAGAATGGTAGGATTCCTTTTTGAAGATAATGTGCATGGAGCAACCTGAAAGCTTTGAAACAGATGTGTCTCAAATAATGCCCGTACCCAGCAATTTCCATAGTATCTATTAGTCCACCACTGAGAATAAATAAACCCCTCCAGTGAAGTGCAAAAATATATGCTGTCAGTTACCGAACTTCGGTCCCAAAACAAGCATATTTAATCATTTTAGGTTTTCTGTTTGCCGACTTGCAGACCTGAAAAACATTTTATACATCTACATCATGATGTAGTTATACCTGCTTGCCTTTGATCACTTGATGCAATTAAATCACAGTAAAATGTGTTTAATTCATGATGAGAGTGCCGTCATCCAGACACAGAAGAGACGGGAATTCACCAAGCTGTGTGCACCTGCATGATGCCATGAACCCAGACATGACCGTGTGTGGGTTTTCCAAGGTATTTAGGATTTCCACAACATGTAGAAAGCAATATCCATTATGATAATAAAGAGAAATGGCGAAAAGAAACATTAAAGTACAATTACACAAGATGAAAAAAGGTGGTCAGTGAAGTGGTGAGTGGTGTGTAAATCCCAATTTATTGCCAAATTTGTCGTTCTTCAGCTTTGGTTCTATCTTTATAGAGCAACAGGACAGAATGATGATGATGACAACTGTGAAGATTATATTGATGATAATAATGTAGCTCCCTCATTGAGGCTTGTGTCATTATGGATGTAAAATACCCCTTTCTTTTCATTGGCTTGACCACACTGCACATTAGTCTTTTTGGCCTTTGCAAAACTTGTAGAGGAGGAAAAGAACATTAAAGCTGTATCATTGTACCCCTGGGCTTCTTCTATTAATAATGTCAGTTATTAAACAAAATAGCATGGTGAAATGGTGACAAATCATGTTGAAAGACAAGTGGCACGGTGCCTGGTCCAAACCGATCCTGCTGCAAATGGAAAGCTACAAGATTTATTCACACAGGTGTCCATTTGTGACTATAAACTCTCCAAAATTGATGTCCGCTATCATAATGTCCCCTGAGTGACACAGATCATCGCCCACTTGCTCGGTCAGCATTGATATAAGTTGCATTTCATTCAAACAAAGTATTCAGACTCACAATAATATAATAAAAGAGTCAATGTCCACCTTCCATGTTTCCCAATTTAAAACACACATTTGGCACTGCATGAGTGAGGTTAGTCCTTGGAAACTGTGCAGCCATGGTCACACACATTGTCACGAGTACATTTCCATGTGTTCTCTCCTCGAGGCAATGAATCAATCAAGCTTACATGCTATAAAAGCAAAAAGGGGGTGTGATTATTATTGCACTAAATACTGTGTTGTCAGAGTGCCATTTTTTTTGCTCTGCTGCTTCTTTTACTGCTGGTCACAGATGAGTGTTTTATGGCCCCGCGGCCCCTAGCGCATGGTCTTGATGCAGTAATGGGGCCCTCGCATTCCCGTAAGACTGCTTTTTAAACAGACTGACATTGTAATTACGCCTGGCAGAGGGCTCTGACGCAGCATAAAGCGGTGTGGCTATCTTCGTGCAGCCTGTGTAAAAAAACTCCCGGAAGTCTGGGGCCATATGACTGCAAGAAAGACCTCTGCACCAGCGCTCACACGACCCTCACTGATGGCTCGCCAGTGAAAACCATCCTGCGTGTGTTTTTTTCCCCAAATTTTAGGTTCTGAAATAACAATGAAGAACAATGGAGGCGCCAGGCCGCAACCCACGCTAATCTGGACACACCTAGTGCAGTGTTCGACTTACGCTCGGCACCCTGGTCCGAATTCCTGCAACTATGTGGTGTTAGTGTTCTAAAAGAGCATGGAGGACAAATGAAAAGAGTGTTAGCGAGTTATGGGGTGGCTTATTGGACCCTGGTTGGAGACCCTGGCCTGAGCAGAGGTCCGAGCTGTGAGGTCATTCAGACAGAGGGTAGGATTTTACAACGCCAGCGGGCGTCGCTCTGTGGGTGGTGCACAGCGAGGACAGGGGCCAACTTATTTGCTGTCATACTTGTACCCACATATTGGATTTCTGTGAAATAATATTTGGGTTTCCCGGTGACTCCTCCTGCCCAGTGTTTGGTCCAGACTGGCTGCTTGGCCCCAGAACCCAGGAGAAGCATGTGAAAATATCAAAGATAGCGCCGCAAAACCAACGAGAATGTGTAACAATACCCAGAGGCCAAACTTGTGTTTCCCTTTATTTCATGCACTCAGTTTCTCCTGCAGCCTGACAGAGTTTGATTTATCTGTAATTTATTGTGAAATGACAGTCAGAAGAGAATTTATTGTGTTTTCTAAGTGAAATAAACCATGTCAGGATGATGTGAATATTATAAATAACTTTAACAAGAAGTTACTTGGGAATAATATATGTCTGACTGCAGTGCTGCTACCATTGTGTAAACTTTCTGCAGGGCTCTTGTCCTTTAAGAATTGTTTATGAGCAGAGTAAAGTGTAAGCAAGGCACTAAAGGTGATCTATGAGGAGACTCTCTCTTAAACAGAGGCAATAATGGGAGATGTGCTCTACCATAAGTCTGTTACAGATGTGATCAGGCAGCTTTGGGCATTCATGTCTCACAGCTCCTTAACACTGACTGGGTTGAGAAAGGGCAACATCGTGTCTGAAGAGAAAGAGCCTCTTTACCGTTTTAACTCTCAAGGAACTACAGAGCACACCCCAGGGTCACTCTCCACTGAATTATAGTCACGTCTGCAGCTAAGAGCCTCTAAAACTGACAAGATTTATCAATTCCGATGCATGAATCTTCCATAACGAAATGTCAAGATGTTGATGCTACTGCAGTAATTTTCCTTAGGTTGCTACTTAGAAGAGATTTTCTAACTGTGCAGTCAAAGTGAGCAATACAACCTTGAGAGTTCAGGTGTCGAGACTTAATTTGCATGAAGGAAACTTTGGTTCTTTATTTCAGACAGGCTGTTGAGGCCCTTTTTCTCATGTGTGTATGTTCTCTACATTTTTGTCTCTGGTTTTGTGTCATTGAATGTGATTGTGTTTTTTCTTTGGGAGGTGAGGGATGGTGAATATGAGGATGTTGTTTGTATGTTTACCCATAAGTATTGTACACTCCTCCAAAATAAAAAGATGAGAACAAATGTAGAGAGGAGAGGGAAAAGGAGGGGCTGAGCTCCACACTCCCACAGACATATACAGCCACCTAGCTTACAGCTAATGACTGTACAGTCAGCGACTATTTGGGCCAAATAAACACAGACTGCTCAAACGATCCAGCGGTCAAATTCACTTGAATAATTCAAGGCAAAAAAATAACTGTGCTCATGTCTGAACTCACCTCACGGTCCTGAGGGAGGCTAACAAGAACTGCAGCTGCTACAACCGAGAAAGTGGATATTTTTCACCCCTTCAAAATGGCTTCACACTGAGGAAGAGAACAGGAGTTTTTAAATGGTTTGGCTGAGAGTAACTGTGAGATTAATACGTGGCTTTAGACTGTTGGCTTCAGGCTAATTATCACACCCGCATTGTGTTTTTCAAATTGCAGATGCTGGTCGTCATAACACGGCCAATAAAAAAAAACCTAAAGTCAAAACAAATTTCTCTGCACATTTGAAAGATTTGCGTGAGGAAAGTTTGATGGAAACACCAACATTCGATTTGTTTTTTACTCTGCTTGAGGTGGTTTTTGTCTTTTCTGAAAAATTGTTAAAGCACTAAACAGGAGATGAAAACATGTTTTCTGAATAAGTTCTTACATATCACAATACATCACACTGCCATCTGCTGACCAAAGTATGTTACTGCAGCTTTGTTTACTCGCTCAAAACCAGTTGATGGAAACGTCCCTAATTCACATTTGATTTCATTTGACAATTCAAAATGTCTCTTTAAATTAATCTCTCCCCTGTATTCATTCTGCAGCTGGGAAATACTGTAATAATTTCTGTAGTTAGTTCACA
>CAFUXE010000419.1:520251-530874 GCA_903364295.1 Serranus cabrilla | reverse complement strand
TGACGTGTTTTGTCAAAAGTGGTCAAACTTTAAAATTCCATAAAACGCCTAACTGTTAATTCCTCCAATTTATTAATTCCGGCTGTAGAAATGTCTGCCATCTCTCGAATATAAATGGCATTCATGAGGCGGTTACTCAGCTAATCCGACGACCTTGTTGTTTTCAGTTTCATGCAGAAACTATGAGAGAAAATATTTTTTACTTAAGCAACTCACACCAAAACAATCTAGACTGATGAATAGCACGACAGGTAAGGAAAATATGTATTTTTTGATTTACACAGTTTACAGTAGCAGTGTTACATCAGTACAAATACCTTCCATGGGTCATCACTGCGGTGCTGTGGAAAGGCTTATGTGTTCCAGTGAAACTGAGAGCAGTGTCATTGAAAGCTACTGCTTATAGCAGCTTAGTAGCTGTGGATAAGGTTGGCAATACAACAGTGAAACACAGATTCGATCTGGCAGACCTCTGAGACAAATGTTGTGCTTAGAGATACAGTAGGCTTTGCAGTAAAGGATTAAGTATAATTGTGTTTCTCTAGTTTGTTATAGTTCTTATCCTAAAATAACACCACTACTTCTAATAGGCAAATATTTTTTCAGCAGCAGCACTTTTCTCTAAAAAGTGACCATGTATAAACATATAAATAACGCAGCTTCTTTTAGGAAAATTAATAAAATATAATCTTTATTAAAAACACAGAGTGCACAATTAAGCAGGTAAATGCAGAACTTTTGTTACAGCAATCCAAACGTTCCCCTTTAACACAATGGTTAACACCGTGTCATTAAGTGTCAGCACGATAAAGGTCATGTCAGGTCACATAAGCCAAAACTACACAAATGTGAACTTTGTACATTACTTACAGAAGAATGTTGAGAATGTGGGGTTGGTTTACGAGAGATCTCACTCCGTCTACAGCGACGGCTCTGCTGGTATTTGGTTGGGTTTTGATGAGACATGACATCTACATTGCCAGTAATCTATCTGCTTACACTTCAAACTTCGATTAAGCCAAAAAGTGACGGTACTAAGACATCATAGTTTCAAGGCACAGAACAAACAACCAGAAATTCATTTTCAAACACTAGCTGATAGCATTAATAAATAACAGCTCATATTATATTGATATCAAGACCCTGAGAATGTAAAACTCACTGTCTATTTGTTTCCTTGTACAAAAAAATGCCTTTTAGTGACGTTTGGTTGTAATAAATACCTATAAATGAACAAAAAAAACGGCAATAAAACATACTTAATAGGCATATTACTGTTGTATTTATGGTTTACTTTCCAGTTTCCTTTTTTCTCATTCATTGTTTTTCATTCAGCTTTTTCATTCACTTTACACCATTGTTCCTACTGTCAAATGATAATAAAAAAAAACACTCCTTACACTTGAGTAACCAGTGGTTCCCTCAGATACATGTTTCCTCCCCTGAACTCTGGGCTCTGCCCTGCACACAGTCCACCCAGCAGAGTCCCATTCAGAGGGTTGCAGATGCCTTCAATGGCATAATAATCTCCCTCTGGATCTCTATCCCCTTCCTCTGTTTGCTCCCCTTCTGGCCCTTCTTCCTCCCACAGACTCGTCTGGACATGATTGTACTCGGTGTGATCCTCACATTCAGTCTCCCGATGATAGAAGTAGCTAAAGTTGGACACTATGACGGGCACTGGCAGCGAGATGGTGAGCACGCCGGCAATGGCACACATTGAGCCTACCAGTTTACCCCACACTGTCTCTGGGTACATGTCGCCATAACCCACTGTGGTCATAGTGACAACTGCCCACCAGAAGGCGTGCGGTATGCTGATAAAGTCCGTGTCAGTGTGGTCGGCCTCTGCAAAGTAGATGGCGCTAGAGAAGAGGATGACGCCAATAAACAGGAAGAAGATGAGCAGGCCGAGCTCACGCATGCTCGCTCTCAGTGTCTGACCGAGGATCTGGAGGCCCTTGGAGTGACGGGACAGCTTGAAGATCCTGAACACCCTCACCAACCTGATCACTCTGATGATGGCCAGAGAGGTGGCGGGAGAGGCATCATTGTCCTTGGCCAGCTCTGTTCCCAGAGTGACGAAATAGGGCAGGATGGCACTGAAGTCGATGATGTTCATGACGTCTTTGAAGAAGTGCATTTTGCTGGGAGAGCAGGCGAAGCGCATGAGGAGCTCAAAGGAGAACCAGCATATACAGATGGTCTCCACCAAGAAGAAGGGGTCATGAAAAACACTGTGTGGAGGGGGCATGTTCGCTGATACGTTCTTGGCCAGGGCGTGGTACTTGTAAAAATAGTCCTGAAATAAAGAAGACAGGAGAGATGTAAAACATACATGTAAAGTATAGCAGAGTATCAATCAAAATATATGATTTAACTGTCATTCTGCTTACTGTTCTTTAAATTATAACTAATTCAATCTAACTTAAAAGGAAACTTTTGATCGTTTCATGATCAGCACCATGGACAGCACTACACATCAAACGAGCTAACTAAGTACATTCACTCAAGTACTGTACTGAGGTACTTGTACTTTACTTGAGTATTTCCACATTTGTAACTTTATACTTCTCCTTCACTACGTTTTAGAGGCAGACAGTGTACTTTTTACTCCACTACAGTCAGCTGCTAGCTTGAGTTACTTTTCAGGTCGAGATTTAACATGAAAAAATATGATTAATTTAAAATGATTAGACATGTTTATAAATTAAATAACATAAAGGGACTTTTCATTCTGCATTATGAGTACTTTTACTTTTGATGCTTTAAGTGCATTTTTTACTTTGTGTACTTTTTTACTTTTACTAAAGTAAGTTTTGATTGCAGGACTTTTTCTGGGAGTGGAGTAATTTAAAAGTATGGCATTAGAACTTTTATATTTTATTTAAGTAAGGGATCTGAATACTTTTTCTACCACTGGACAGCGTGCAGCTCAGGGGGGATTTCAATATTGGCAAATATGCACTAAAAATGATTTGGAAGCTGGAAGCCAATATATGAATACAACTTAAACAAAATGCCACCGATTAGCTTGTTATGTTTGCAGGTTTTTATGAGAAAATAAATATAAATAGGAATACATTAAATAGCTTAATAAAGATCATTGCTGTTCTTGTTTTTTGTTTTTTTAAAGCTAAAAAAATGATTATCTACCACTATTTCTAAATCATGCTAAGCAATGTTTTCTGCATTATTGTGTTAAAAACGTTTTCATGACGGCACATATGGGACAGCATATAAGATGATACCGATATGGCTTTGATTGGCCAATATCGGCCGATGATATCTGTCAATAGATATATCTGTTGGGCTCTACTTGTCTTTGCAAAATGCCAAACAATTCCTTTAACTGTATTTTATTTAATGTCATTTTACAAACAGCTGAGAAACTGTTTTCATGTAACTCGAATAACCCCATCGACACTTCAGTATCTTGCCCACCATCTCATTGGTTCACACTTTTCACAGCATCATAAAAACGTTTGACATCTCAGGCTTTACATTTCAATCATAGCTTCACCTATCTCTCTTTTCAGCCCACCTGTTATTCCGTCTTCCGTGTCCGTTATTAGCATCACATTCAGGCATCGGCTTGTGGCTGTTTAAAGCATCTTACACTTAACATCAAATTAAAAGTGTGAAAGCGGATGATACAGATATAAACAGATCCGTTTAGTATGCTGTAATGGGCCATGTGTAATATATAAAGTTTCATGGTAGTTTAAATAAACCTCGAGTATTCGTTGTGACTTTCAGTAGCAGGTCAGTGACAGTGTTTATTACTAAAGGTGGACATCTATGTGTTGATCTGCTCCAAGGGCTCTCCTAAAGCTAAATATAACCCCGTGAGATCTCCGAAGAGAAACATGAGAACGTCTCCTCGTCCATCTCCACCTTCCTGCTATCCTGTCTCTCTGGCCTCTGCCGCCGTGTAACATTGCCAATGCAGTTCAGTGGGACTTGGACTGGAGTAAGTTACAGTAGTTTCCTGGCAGCTCCCTTGTGCAAAGGCAGCCTGGCTTAGCGGAATGTGTTAACATGACCCAACGTACGCTTCTCATCCTGCAAGACCTTTCAGTCTCCTCTTCTAAGCCACCGGAAGGCTCTGGCTCACCTTTGCCTATGTGTTCGGTCACTTGTGTGACCTTTTAATAACACACCTAACCGTCTCCTCACCCTGTCTTCCCTTTCTCTCATTTTATTTGTACTCCAGGCCCCACCCGCTACTCCCTGTACCCTTTAGCGCTTCCTGAATCCGAGTGTATCAAATTTAACAGCCGACTAAAATAATCACACCATAAGCTTCCCTTTCTCTCTCTCTCTCTCTCTCTCTGGTTTGCTTCCACATATATTGGCAAAGTTGTTTGTAGTCGTCCTCATGTCAGTATTTCTCCTCTTAACACACTCCAGTACTCGCCAAGTGTGTGTTTACCTAAACACCTGCTTCCTGTGATATCATGTTTCAGTTTGACCCAGGCTGTCTGAGTCACACAACCAGTGCAAGACTTTATAGGCAGGTGCTTTGCTTTGGGCTTTTACTGTCTCTTTTTTAGCAAGTGGCACTGAAATAACTGATCGTAGAAACATGAAATGAAAATAAAAAAGTGGTTATTTTCCAATAGAGACTTCCAACAACCTTGTATGTCAAACCTTTACCTTTGACCTACCCTGCCTATACACCAACTTTTTATTCATTTTAATTTGCAGTTTTCTCCGTCAAAGGACAATCCCAGTTCTTTTTAAACTCCTAAACCAACTACACAAATGCCCTCAGGGTTAGCAAATAATCTAACTAAAATGGAAGAAGTGAAGTAGTTAGAATTGTGACGTGACTACCGTAAATGACATAGTTATGTCACAGAGCTTGAATCACATCGTTTTCTTTTGTTTCCACATGGACCATGAACCCCGTTCTCCTGGGTGAAAGTTCAAAGTTTGTTGAAATACGCTGGTTTACTCATGTTGAACACGTGGTTAAAATAAATTAATGTTCAAATAAATGTGTTTGCTACATAACTTTAGTTACAAACATATGCTACGTGGTGAACGTAAATGAGTCTACTTTGACTTTTGATTTCACATGGGACATGAACAGCAGTCTGCTGAGTTAAAGGTAAGTGTACATTTGAACTTAGTCCGTCACACTACGTGGACTTTCTCACTCATTATACTACACAACCTGACTTCCTAAACACTTGCTCTGGATGGGTTTACACTGAAGTAACTTGAAAGCCCATTGCATCTCATACAGACTCTAAAGTGTATCATGAGCAGACGCCGAAGCCTGTCAAAAGTGTTGGAATTTGACGACCTTGGAATAAGGCCTGTTCCAAACGGGCAGGTACTGCACTTGTTAGTTTAAATGGAGGATTTATACCCCCAGTTGCCCCTTTACTACTGTCCAGCTAATCTTCGGGAAATTTGGAAATCCTAACAACATCTCAAACTTCCATCCATGTCACATTTTTCACTTTTCCGCTTCCTAAACATACATTTTGATCATATTTCTTACCTCCCGTGACTCCTTCTCATTCCTGAAGTCGGGCAGTGTCTCCAGGCAGAAGATGAGGATGGACACCACTATGACCATGACGCTGATGATAGCGATGATTCGTGCACCTGATGAGGACTCCGGATGCTCAAACAGCATCCACAGTCTTTTCTGGATTTCGTTGGCCGGCAGCGGACTCTCCTCCTCTTTTGGAAAACCTTCATCCTCCTTGAAGCGGTTCATGATGTCCTCCCCCAGCTCGTAGAACAACAGCTCATCCATGAAGATGTCCAGAGGTATGTTTGTGGGCCTCCGCAGCCTCCCGCCTGACTGGTAAAAATACAGAATGGCATCGAAGCAGGCGCGGTTTCGGTCCAAAAAGAGCTCGTTTCGAAGTGGGTCAAAGTACCGCGACCTGCGCCTGGGGTCACCAAGCAAGGTGTCAGGGAATTGGGCTAAGGTGCGAAGCTGAGTTTCATAACGCATCCCTGAGACGTTGATGGCCAGTCTTTCACTCAACGCCCATCCGTTCCTCCATAGAGACCCAGATCGAGATCCGGATTTCTTTTTCTCCTTGTCATTCCCTTTGATTTCTATCTCTCCTTTCTCCTCACAGTTCAGCTGGTTCTTTAGCTGTTTTTCCGTCTCTCCATCGCTCTCTTTCTCGATGCCTCCTCTTTCGTAGTCCTGCGGCTCACTGCTGTCCATTCCTTTGTGTTTCCCAGGCCGAACCACGGAACAACTGGACTCAAAAGCAAACAGGGTCTGAAACGAGAGTTATAGATCCATCAGTGGGTTATATTTTCAGTTACTGTTCTATCTTATCTTTTTATCTTGTGACAGAATTCATCACAGTTAAACCTAAAAAGTCACCCAAACAGTTGCTTTAATATCTCTGGAGGTAAATGAATCATTTTTATAATCATTTAAATTAAACTTATTAAAAAATGACAGCCAATAAACAATGTTAGAACCAAGTTAGTGATATAAAAGCATTTACTCACTGAGTGTAAAACAGCTGCTGACAGAGACTAATCAAAGGATGGAAAATCACATTATTCGTGTCGTGCAGATCGTCAGGTTGTCTGTCTTTCCCTCTGTCATCATGTCCGTCTGTCATAAACAAAGTCCTGTTTGTCTCTCTGACCAGGTTGTACACAAACTGCACTTCCAGTTGTTTGCTCAGGGAACATCCGTGATCCTGTCCTGTCCCTTGCTGCCTCACGTTGTCCGTCTTGAAATTTTTTGGGAATGCTGTCCTGTTGAAATTCAATCTCTGCTAGATCCCTGCAACCCCTCCCCGTCCTTTCCCTCCATTTTAGCTATGAGGCAAGACAACCTTCAACCTTACTATCAAATGTCACCTCTGCCTGGCACTGCATGGTGTTGCCCCCTCTAACAAGCATGGTACTCTGACTGACAGAGGTCCTTCACTCACTGTCATTAACTCAGGAGTAAATGATTTTAAACATTTAAATAAAATTGGCAGCAATGTAGTGATAGTCATAGAAAAAACATGGATCAGCAAAAATGTATTCTTATCCTGATAAGCAAAAAATATAATGTTTGGTACATTTAACTGCTATATGGAACAGATACAACTTTTAATCCTTATTATGGGGGTATTTATACTGTCGTTCTTTGGGGTAAGATTGTGCATATATATTTCACAGAAGCCCTTTGTCTTGGGCTTTATTTACAAAACTGTAATTTTTTAATATCTGCTATCAAGATCAAGGCCAGAATATATGAAAATGTTGGGAATTGCTATAAAGCAAGATGCCAATTTAATTTAATTTAGGCTAGCAATCACATATCTAACATTTAACCTTTGAACATTCCACTACAAAAATGTACGAAAAAAACTACAGTGAAAATAGGACAACCCATTTTTCAACCTACCTGGATTTTCGGGGGGGAAAATCTGAAAAGAAAAAAAAAAACAGATTGTTTTAATGCAATTAAATGATTTTATTCTGCAGCATATATGATCATATACCATATACTTATACCTGTAAATGTACCCAATTTGCAACTTTACCCTAACTTTGAAATCAAACACATTCTGTAAAATATTCAGATTATTTATTTTGCCGCCATGTTTTTGACGTTTCCCTAAACAAGAAGTCAGGTATAAACATCCAATCAGAATACACAAAAGACAGTATGTAACTCCAGTGAGATTTGATTGACAACGGTTTTATCCAATGGGCGCTGACACTAACCTGTATGAGTGTGTGAAGCACACCTTGGCGTTGTTTACCTGATAGCTAGCTTTAGCTCGTTTTACAGCATTTGTTGGTAAATGTATGCATGTTTAGGAGTTTTGTAAGGGTTTGTTATTTTATCTAGTTTTGCAGTTATTAAACATGGCCCCCATTTACTTATATTATCAAGTATTCTTTGTATCCCTTCACCATTGAGGCATTAAATAAATCTACATTGTCTGCACAAGGGAATAATTGATATACAAAAAGTAATTTGTAGGTGAAATACTCACATACCTTCACATCCAAATGATCATCAGCCCCCACCAGTCTCCCAATCTGTTGCTTGTCCTCACAGGTTTGGTGTGTGTCACACAAGCTTCAGCAGGAAAACACTGCGACCACCAGAACCTTGGAGGATTCAAATACAGGTACTGAGTAAATCATGCACATAATTATAAAGTCATGTATGCATTTTTTATTGCACAGGGGCAAAAATATATGCAGAAATTGGACAATATAAAATGAATATCATTCCATTATCTATCGGAAATATTTTACTTAAACATTGTGAAACTGATTCTAGCTGTTATATTTCCTGATACAACAATATTCTGAAATGTAACCTATTGACCATGACTTTGTGTTATAAAGGGGAGAAAAAAGGCAATACAAAAACAGATATATGAGGGCCAAAATGTGTCTTTGAATAAAGGACAAATCATTATTCTTATTATTATATATTTTTGTAATATCTTATTCATATGAATCACAGGGTTGTGTCACATTGCAAAGCACTTTCTTAATAGGAACAAAAATGATAGTACTATTTGACAATTATACTGTTTTAGCTGTTGTTACTTCACTTCATTCTCACTTTGTGGTTTAAATAACATAACAAGAAGCTCAAACCAATATACACAAAGGCTAAATCAGCCAATCATCAGATTTACTCTATTTTGTCATAATCCTCATCCATCTGAATCTACCAAAGAAGACACTACTGCACATTACCACCAGAGGGAGGTGAAGTTTTGGCACAGAGGAGAAAAAGCTGAAGGAGGCCTCTGCCGACATTTCCTCATAGCTGCCTTCAGTCACAGAAAAAATCCACTGCTCACTGAGCTGCTACATCACATCCCCATCTGATCACACATCACTTCATCAAATGATACAACAAGGCTGGTCACTATTAATCTGATGACCATTTGTGTAAATGCACTTTTAAAGCCATAAGTAGGAGGATGAACAGTGGGCGTAATAAATCAACAGATAAATATCATGTATTGATCAAATGCAGTAAGGAAGCCTTGGAGCTTTTGGGGGGAGTTAAGGAAGCGGGAATCATCCACAAAACGACACCCCATTGAAATTCAGTGTTATTTTTAGCATCCTGCATCATAATCTCGGATAAGGGAAGACTGTGACAGAGATGTAGGTGCTTCTGGTTCTGAAAAATGGCTTTAAGTTCTTTAGCTTTCATGCAGCTCTGCAGTGCAACCATGAGCCCTCGTGACTCCCGTGAGATGGCTGCACATTCCACCACAGATTCCTCACTACAGGCTGAAACCGAACGTAGGTATCCATGAGTAGGAAATAGATGACTCATCAGACCACTATGCTATTTCTTACCATGTGGCTCTTACACCAGCTCATGGCACATAAGCATCCTCCAAACAGCAGCGCTCGTTCCACTGTGCAGGTGGTTTTTTAATACACTTTTAACACTAATAGTTCCTGATATTTGAGCCCATGCCATGATTTTTAATGTGTCCGTAAAATGCCTTAAAAGTTTGTCTGCTGCATTCTAGTTGATGACTCACCTGTGGAGTTGCAACTAATTATTATTTTTCATTATAAATAAATCTGCTAATTGTTTTCTGAATCAACAGATTAAGTTTTTGGTCTATAACATTTCAGACAAAGTGAGGTCTTTAAATGTTATGTATTCAGTAATAAAGAGAAAAAAACAGGAAAGCTTCTCTGCAATTTAAGACATTTTTGGCATGAAAAATAACTTTGATGCCATAATGATCAAAATGCTTTAAAGTGATTATTTTGTTGTCAATACTCACCTACGTAGCTGCTTTCGTTTCTGCCTTTAGGTGACTAAACCTTTTGTTTTAGCCAGAAGCTAAACAAGCACATTTTCAGAAACAAGGGTGTAGATCATTTCTTGCTCGGTCAGGGCGCGTGGTTCTGGAAGCACGTGGTGTTCCAGTGATGGTCAGCTTTCGGTCCGGTTCTGTGGTTGGCACTGGTCCAACGGGACACCCTGGTTGGCTCGTGACGTATGTCGACTCTGGTCACCTCCAGGCACGGGCACGTTGTTCTGGACGCACGTGCAAGGCTTTCACTGGAGGCCTTGATATGGACTCAGATTCACACAGGCCCTCGTCCGCTTGCTTGAAGAGATTCTTCTTCGGGAGGGGCTGCTCTGATGCTGATACAAGCCCGTGAAAGTCTTTGGGAAATTAGCGGGTGACAGCTAGGTTGGTTTGGAATTTCCAAATTAAACTCTTAACGAGTTAAAAACGATTCTTAAACTTGCTTCAAAAATTTAAAGAGATAAACGCACAAAACGTTAATTAAAATGACTTAGTTACTTAATAAGATAACAATTTAGACTCATCCCAAATGGGGTAAAGTAAAGAAAGTGGTAAACTAACTTATAAAAAGAAAATTATTTACAAAGAAAAGAGTAGGACACGGAGTGTCCTGGAGAAAAAGAGAAGCCAAGAGCTAGAAGAGAAGAGAACTAAGAAGAGAGAGAAGAACAGGAGTGCAACTCTTTATGAGGGTCACAAACCTAGCCTTCTGATTGGATGACTCTGATGGTCATCAATCTTAGGAGACACAAGGTCATAAGACTCTTAACATGACTGGCTCCACCATCATGTGAGATAAAGGCTTATTTACACA
>CAFUXE010000419.1:503876-516632 GCA_903364295.1 Serranus cabrilla | reverse complement strand
ATATCCTGGTGAGCCTCCAACTGTAATGTACTGGGAATGGACAGATGACCATTCAGCTGCCTGAGCTGAGCCCTGGACCAGCAGGGCCTGAAACTCACTCGGAATACCGAAAACCAACGATGATGTGCTTGGAGAGCACTCAACAATGAGATGCTTTTTTGTTAGAAAAAAAAAAACTCATCAATCTCCCCTCGGTGGACACTGGTATCTCTCATCCTCTCTGTCTCGCAACACTTAAACTACTTCACTGACATCATTTTGGAAGCTCTGGGTCTCTTTGATTGGTGCTCACATGACTGTGTTGTGTGCTGTGATGAGCTGCCGACGAGCCAGCTGGGTGACGGTAACTCTATGGGTAATGACGAATGCAAAGACCTGACCATCCAAAACAAGGAACGAAAAAGACGAGCTACCTCTACACACTCATGCTGACACTGTGAGTGTGAGTAGTTTTCAGTTGCCTCTCGAAGGAAGACGTTTCTGCTCTACGACACGGCACAGTGTTCATAGTTATCAGGACGGGGATTCATGACAAACGATGACAGGAGGCTAAGGGGATATGTCAAGACTCTGTTCCCCCCTCGAGAGATTATCAAGTCATAATGCATGCGTTTTTTTACACGTCACGGTGAGGTGTTCACATTATCGTTATCTATATACTAGAATTTATTATGTTAGAAAGAAAACACCTACATCCACACACACCATCAACACACCTGAGTCCTTTAAACCACACACAAACTTTGGAATGGCAGTTGGTTCCATGCAAACCTGAAATCTCTCTTGATTGTTCGCCAGTATAGTATCTCTCATAGTCTGTTATTGGTCTTTCACTGGATAACCTGCCCTTGTACTCCCATTTTTCTACTTAGGACTAGTGGAACAGAACCGCCCATCCCAGCAAAATCCTGCCATGGGACGTCCAAGGCCTTCACGAATCTCTTTGACACTGAGGCGCTGAAGACACTCTCGAGGTTCTCCGTTTGCCTGCTACAATCATGTGACAACTCTTGTATTATTGCCAAAGAAAAAAAGCAAACTGTGAGTACTAATGAAGCAGTCAAAGTTGTGGTAATGGAGAGCTGTTGTTTTCGAACTGCTGCTGCTGCTGTTGCTGCTGCTGCTACGGTAGTTGTGCAAATGATTCAAGGAGGAAAACATGGACTTAACAACAAACAACCTTCGCGCAAATGCTATAGTTTGCCAAGGTCTCGTAAATCGCCGTTAATGCATAACAAAGTAAAATCATGGCAGCGGTTAAAAACACTGGAATGGGAAATGTTAGGGCAGTAGTAGCAGAGAGATTTCATCAAACGAAACATAGTTCAGGGTGTACTTTGCAAACATACATGTTTCAATATTCACATTTTTTTTTTACTCTTCAAAACAAAATATAGCTCTTCTCTTTCATTATAATCTTTTTTAAAACATTAATTGCATATAACATTTTTTTAATTCATTTTATATATACTTTTTTGTATCTCTAGCACCCTTGTCTTCAACTAAGGGCTTGCAGAAAAGACAGTCATGCAAACTAGTCATGCTGGTAAACAAAGTTACAAAAATGCATTATCTTTTTTTTTCATTTGTTTATCTCAGCGTCCATCCTTTGTCATAGCCATGTCTTTATAGGCAAGAGTCTGTTGTTGCTCATTGTCTTTCCAAAAAAAAAAAAAAGACATTTTCCCCANNACAAAATATTCACTTCCCATCTTTTTTTTTTCCAGGACTTTGACTCCATTTCATGATGCCAAATTTTTCTATTAACATTTGCATCTGATTTTTTTTTTTTTCTTCCATTCTGGACCTTTTCTGCTCAGAAACTTCCTCCGAAGCCATGGATAGTTGATTTGTTTATCAAAATATAGATTTGTTCTCTTTGTACACTTCCACACTTGCTCTACTCTTGGTCCATTCCTTCTCGTTTTTCCCTTTTTGCCCCCTGATGGGCCATCCGTATCCTGACATCAACTTGCCTTAGAAGCAGTCGTTGGCAGCAAGAGGGACAAGAGAGAGATGGGGCAGTATTCATCTGGAAATTCTTGTGCCTAATTGGCAGTGTCGGCCTTTGTGTTCGGAGTAGCATTTTTCTGATTGGTCCCTTTCTGAAATAATAACACAGAATTCCCAGCTAATGGTCAGTTTATGTGACGTAAAAAGTGTCCTTGTGGCAGGGGCGTCCTTCTGGTTGTAATTTAGGCAAGCTAATATCCATCGATATTGAAGAAAGACTGACATAGTCTCTAAGACGTCTGTTTTATCTCCGTGAGGCAGTCTATTTGCTCCTCATGACTGTCGGTCAGACATGGGAAAAATATTTAAATGTGCATATAGGGATGTGATGCTAGTGGCAGTTTAAGTACTTTTAGAGGAATGTGTTTCTAGCAAACAGAGGCAATGGGCAGTGTAAGGGAGAGTACAAGCCTCGTCCTATATGGAATATTCCTCCTAATCTACTATACATTACACAAGGTCATTCAGCAAGTGTTTGCTACGGGACCTTTGGTTTCCCACGTAGGTTTTCACGTCAGTACATGAGAGATAAAGATAAGTCTTTTGCCACCACGTTCTTGGTGAGTGTTTGTTGTGAAAATGCCATACGTGACCTGTTTGAGCTGATGCTACATGTGCTTCGTTTGTTCAGCTTCGTAGTTGTTTTGGATTATCTCAGTACGTGTGAAAAGGGCAGTGTTTCAGTCTGATAGAAGTGAATGGAAGACATAGTTTCAGTGGCAAACATGCTATACAAGTGCTAAACTTGAATAAGGGACTATAGGTGTAATACTGTGCATTTGTGATTGATTCATTAGCACTGTTTGTATTAAGTGCATTTTTTTTTTTGGAATGTGTTTTAACGAGTAAGACCAATCCTTTGTCTCTCATGTACTATTTTTTTTTTCTTCACTAGAAAGGAACCTAAAAGGAAAATGACATCTAAAAAAGATCCCTTGTATGCATAAATTCCTCTCTCTTTCAACCGTCGATGGATTAAGTCAAGTTATTTCCCAGCCAACAAATGCTACAATATGTTAGCAGAGATGCTACATTGTTCGTTCAGTCCTTTGTGAAGACAAGTGTTTTTCTCGGAAACTTGTGAAGTTGCTCAGTTGTTCAGCACTGTCGATGGTACTGAGTTGGTCATCATACAAGATGGCGAGAATAATGTTGTCAGAGACGTCATCTGGAATGTGTAATCAGGAGTCCTTTTCTCTCCCAAAAAAGTGTGTCAGTGCAATGCTCAGTCAGTTTGCCAAAAAAAAGGAAAAAAAGGAAAAGGTCAGTCGGACAGTTGTCAAAAAATGTGGTCGGAGTTCCGAGAGGCTGCTTTGGTAACAATGTGAGGAGCAGACCATGTGATTTTTTTAAATTCATGATTAACCTCTGGTCTCTCTCTTGTCACCCCAAAGATCTCCTTTAAACCGTCCATCCACGTCACACCTGTCGCTTACGTGGCTCCCGCCGAAAATTTGTGTTTACCGGTTACTGACTCCTCATTAGAGAGAAGGCGAATGCTAGAAACTTAACACTGTGAAGACAAGAACAGAAAGCCATTAATAATAATACGTTCACAGAGATCACAGAGATGTAAGAAATCATGGAGAAAGTTGTAACATTACAAGTTAGCACTGTTATCCGGATTGGTTTATAGAAGTGCTTAGCTGATATAAACCAATCTCATACTTGAAATGGCCAATAACATTGTTTTCCATAACACCATTTCATAGTGTCACTAACATTATGTACAATAGGGAAGTAATCAGGAATTACGATTACCTGCCAACTGCTGTGCATGTCAGAATAAAGTGCACACATTTAAACTGTAACAACAACTCTAACACAGCTACAAACAGTCTATCGCCAACACACAGTACAAACAGGAAGTTGTTGAAAGCACATATTCTTGGATTAAAAAAGCAAGAAATGATGACAATAAAACTGGTGGCTGACAGTATTAGGAAAACAAACAGCAGACTGAATGAAACAAGTTGCCAGCCAACTGACCAGCACTGTGCTCTCCACTCCGAGTCTACGCAAACCATCATCTTTACAGGAGTCAATTATACACTACAGAGCATTTTGAACAAGATTGGGTGATGTTGGGGAGATGTTGACCGGTTAAATGTTTGTGTGTGTGTGTGGAAATCTTTGTGTGTTTGTGTGTTTGTGTGTGTGTACACTTCATGAGGAAGACATTTTTGACAGATGGACACAAACAAACATACTCGATACTATCCATGAAAGTGAGACTGGCACCATTTCAGGAGGTTCAGCTCCCACTTTAAAGGGATAGTGTGTATTTTTTAAACAGTGGGTTTGAATGAGGTTCTTATTCATAGTCAGTGTTTTACCTACAGTAGATGGCAGTCGGCACACCTCCGGTTTGGAGAAGCAGGCGGGTGTGCTGACTGTTCACGGGGGCGACAGATGTGTAAAAGGTATTTTAGCTGCCTTAAAAAAGGTCCACCTGAAAATTCTAATCAGCTGAAGTATACGTTATATTAGGAATATTTTCTCTGCTTTACCTTGAAACCTGCGCTCACTTCAGAGCCACCAGACTCCTTTAACAAAAACATCATTTTATGTCACAGAACGCAGAGTGCGGTGTTAGTCCACCGCTGCTTCAAACATTTAGTTTATTTGTGTTATTGTGTGACTTTGGTGATTCTGAACTAACCTTTTAAAAACCCAAAGTCACACGTTAACACAAACAAAGAAAGTCGAGGCAGCCACAGACCAAGATTCCTGTGATCTGCAAGCTAAAATGACTTCTGTTTGTCAAAGGAGTCTGGTGGCTTTGCAGAATGCATAAAACTCCTTCAGTTTCATGTCAAAAAGGGCTTTCTGATTGCAAGGTAAAGCAGTTAAAACATTGTTAATATAGTGTATAATTACACTGATATACATTACTTTAGTCTATAATATACAGTAGTACATTGCTTAGCTTCGAAGCCAGTACTCTTGCCTGCTTCTCCAAACTGGGGACGTGCAGACCACCATTAACTGTAGGTAACACTCTGACTGTGGATGAGTACCTCACATAACCCCACTCCCAAAATCCAAACCATCCCTTTACGATCTGCACCATGCAAACACAGGTGCAAACTCAAGAAATTGTTTGTTAACAAAAGCAGGCTGAGCATTTTTAATTCTCTGCCTGCTCTTGCGGCAAACAATTCCTGTATCACATGTGCTGGCATCCTGCATTATTTACCAGGAGATTAAACACTACTGTTGTGGTCTCAGCAGCAAACATCAACCCAATACAAACATTATCCTTTACTGCAGGCGCATTAGCTCTTCCAGTCTGCTCTTCTTTGCACTCTCTTCCTCTTTCAAATTCCTCTGTATTGTTGCAGTTTTTCTCCAGAGAAAAGCAAAACACAGTTCATATTTCCTAAAGACCTGCTGCATGAGTAAAGGTCTTCAAACATACTACAAGCAACCAGGGCTATTAAGCCACCCACATGCTCACCCATTAAACATGGACTGTAATTGTATTAAAATAGTATTTTGGTGTAATAATCTGTAGTACACAAAATCCGAAGTCAATAGAGCCATAATGCCAGAAGTCTAAATACCTGCACTTCTTCTTCTGTATTACACAAAACCATACACATGTACACGTCTAAAGACATTATCACTTAATGAATACAAGCACACTGTTTGTGTGAACTTAACCCACAGGTTTCTTTCATTTTCTGTCCTGCCAAAACTCATCCACTATGCACTGGTGCAGTAAATCATAACAGCTCATTGCATTTTTGACAGGATTCATAGCCGTTTCACCTCTGTGTGCCTAAATGTGCATTATTTTTGCAACAGTCTGTGATTAAATTGGTATTAATCGGACATACTAACCATTTTCTCAATGCATCATCATATGATGCACCACAGTAACAGACACACAGAGGTTTAACTGCTGTCAATCAGCTTCATGCACACTTTAAATAGCATTTTTTCTCTCCCTCAAAACTAAACATCTATACTGACAGTGCAGCAAAAGTGAAAGCGTTTCTGAACTCTCCTCCTCCAAGCTGCACATGTACCACACATGCACGTCAGGACACATCAGCAAGAACCATTGAAATATTTACATGTGCTGTACATTCATATGCAGTAGAAAACAGAGCTTTCACCCCGTGTTGAACCAGCTCTTGTCCAAGCAGATAACACAAAACCAAGAACTTTCCAACGTCTTCACAGCTGAATTATTAATAGAATGCCTTAAAAAATATCATGTGGAAACAGTACAGTAAATTAATAATAAAAAAATAAATAAATGTGTATATTTATCTGATCCATACAGCCAGGTTAGATGCTGTAGTTGCAGAATCTTTCTGATCACACACATATTAATTCAACTAATAAACTAATAAAACGTCCTGCCCCGTACTCACAAAATATCCATAGATGTATTAATTTCGTATGACTTTAATGTATTCACATGTGTAGATACAGATATGTACATATTCAATAATAACCGCTGACCTATTAAGCATTGCTTCCAAGGTTTAGCTAGTTAAATCTAGCTAGTTTGCATGAACTCCTATATTGACATCAGAGCCTACGGGGGCCTCATAGAGGCACTTACAACATCTGCCTGTTTTGTTTACTTAAACAATGTTTACGTCAGAGTGTTCTAGGTGATTTGCATTGGCCACAACTATGTGATACGACTCTTTTAAGCTCAACGGAACAAGAATTATGACATTCTTCAGATTCAATTTTGATACAGTTGAAGCAAATATGAACAAATACAAAAAATCAAACTATAAAGTGAAGATGTGTGTGGTTATCTCTCACCCATATTTTGTCAGTTATAGCATTAAAAAAAACATTTCACTGCAAAAATGTAAGACGAATGGACATTTTCCTCGTCTGTAACAGAAGATGTACATTCCTAATAAAGTGGCATACACGTATAATAAGTATCTCAAATGCTAACACCCACATTGTGGAGTTATTTTAAGATTATACCGTATGCATGTGCGCTTAAAAGGTTGAATGAGGTTAATGCACTGAGACGAGTGGTGCCAGCAACAGTTTACATGCCAACATCCAGGTTTGCTGATGTGGACGAGGATTAGATTTGAGGATTAAACCCAGGCCAATCAACAAATGTCGCTACAAAAAAACATTTTCCTGCATCAATCTACAAACACACTATCCCAGAGTTTCCCTACCTTCCCTAAGTTCACGTCCACATTATACGTTAAGGAGCTGCTGTGATAAAAATGCTTGAATTCACTGGAGAGATGAAGCTCCGCATGCTGTTTCAGATATTTTCAGACAACACTAAATTATTGGATTTTTTTTCTTTTTTGACATCATAATGGTGAAATGTAACAATATTGAGTATAAGCGCGACTGCGACAACGTCGGTCTGAAAATATGTGCGACGGCCTTCAAAAAACCCGTATGAGACGAAGCCGGTCGAGCGGATCTGTCGTGAATGAGACTCTGTAACTTCTACAAACCTCTCAAACTCCAGTTTCAAGTGATGCCATTGCTTTTCATCCTAAATCATAATACTGCATATCTAAGTTCTCAAAGTTGAGGGTCTGGAAGCACATTGATTTTTAGACAAAATGGCAATCAGAACCATAGATTATGACAGTGAGCATATCAGGACCTGACTCTCTAAACAGATACTCTCCCTTCACACCAAAATAACAAAAAAAACCTTGGTTCTAAAGCACTTACAGTTTGTCCTTGTGATTTCATGTTTACTACATTTCTGTTTGAACTTAAGCACAGTTAAATACAACATTGTATCTGTTTAACAAATCTTATTTTAGACAATCAGTGGTACAGAAAAGTCATTCCATACAATGAAATACACATTACCAGTACAAGTGGAAAAGAATCATTACAAAACTCAAACAATTAAAAAATGGCAGCCACAACATCCAAAAGTTTAAAGGACCAGTAAGACCACATCGACTTGAAAAAAATAAATTAAGACAAATGGCTCATGATGTCTTTGTAATATTTCTTGGAACAGCGAAGTAAAAGATAATAGGTAGACCGCCTATAAAGTCTGTGCATTTTTAGGATTAAAAATAGATCTGTTTATTTACATATGTATGTGCACAGCATGTTTTCCAGCATTAAAATAATATTGCATGTTTATTGCATATGTGAATGTTTTTATTTTTAAAAAGTTTTTGCTCAACTATGTTCTGTTTTCATGCGAGGATAGCAATAACAAAAACCAAAACCATAAAGCGTCTAAAATTAAATTAAATTATCTAAGGAAATTGTATTTGTATTTTCAAAAATTAGCCAACTGTTTTGATTGCATTTCATCTTTTTTTTTAATTCGATTAGTTTAAGACAAACACTGAAACCAAAAACGAATAAATAATGGAAAAAATATATTTAACAAAATCATAAGAAGTGAAGAAGAAGCGAACATATATTTAGAGAAGCTGATTAGTTTGGGGTTCATCCTACAGGTTCAATCAGTTCATTTATTGTAATATTCTCCGAGTCTTATCCCAACATGCAAAGGTTAGTAACTTAACATCGTCTGTTAGTAAAGTGCTTGTATTTGTTTAAGTATATAATCATCCATATCTTATCTTATAAGTATATTTGTTGTACTTAAGTAGTTTTCTTAATACATTGCATTTAGATTTCTTCTTGAAAAATCAAAGGTAGTAATTACATATTTCATTTACACGACTGCTCAGATTAGCATTTCTTCAAAGGTCCACTCAGTCATTTACTATCAAATAGAAATTAGAACTGGGAATGGGAAACATTAATTGTGCTATTTTGCCAAAGAGCTTCTGGTAGATTAAACACAGTAAGTTTGTAGCTTTCCAATGTTGACAACCAAGGAGAGAATTTCTGCCTCCATCCAGGTTCAACTGCGCTTGTATCTGCTCGTCTAAAGCACCAACATTAAATGGCATCGGGTCATTTTACTGTATATTACAAGCTTTCTCGTCTGACATAAACTGGTCCGGCCATATTGCAGAGAAAGTTACAGAGATTAGTGACATGAGCAGCAGTGACCAAGTGATGGACGGCAGCTAGCAACCGCTCATATTTTGTAGAATTTCATAAAACTGCGCTTATACAAACCCGTTAATCACAATACTTAATGAATTACCTAAAGCCACAGTATAGTAGTGCTAGCTTGGCTACTTCTATCAATCACACGACCCTCCAAACGCCAACTAACCTTATCCTGCTTTAATATATTTAATATATATTTATATATTTTGGGGGCATATAATTAAATGAACAGTTTTGCTTTTCAATATGATTGTTATAATTGCATATGATGCATAAGATGATTTTAAATACATAGAAATTTTTGTGACAACATGCTCACAGCTGCTACAGGAAGTGACTGAATAGACCTTTAACGCCTAATAAAATAAACTTTCAAGAGTCACGTCAGCTCTTATTGTACGATACTCGTTTTCTTTTCACTGAAGCTAAGTTCTTTTCTTTTTTCATGATTCTTTTGACATCTCTTAGCTCCGCTATGTAAACTATCAACATAGTGATGTCACGACGATGAGATAGAAAATGACGTGTTAATACTGAGACTTTGAGAAGCTTTTTAGAGTCTGTCTTTTAGAGAGGTTTACCAAAACGATGTCTACGCTGTACATACATCGATATTCACAAAAGACAGAAAGTAGAAACCCTTAAAACATCCATCTAAGCTATAAATGCGTTTTTTGTCTTTGGCTAAATGAACTGAAGTATCTTGTTTTTATGGTCACTTCTCTGGACAGTGTTGTAAGCTCGGTTTTGTTTGGTCCAGAACATTTAAAAATGGATGTCCGTCTACACACTTAATCCTAAACTTTAAAATGTTACTGTGCACTGTTTTTTTTATCATTTATCTCTATTTTTTATTTACTAACCGATCCAAATATGTGTTTTTTTTTTAACATTTCTTCTTATGATTTAAAATAACAGTGTATCCTTAAAGCTGACCCCATCAGCTAACCTGATGCATGCATCATAAACCATTAGAGCCACAAGACAAGGGGTCATTCTCTCTACATTCAAGTTCATTTTTACGTTATTGCTATTGTTTTTGCACGGTGTACAGTCCAAATGTAGACTTCAACGCCATCAGTCCACAGCTAAACCACCTCATCTTATCATCCAATCAGGATCATCCTCTTTTTTTTTTTGCTACAAAATGGAGGGGATGGGGGAGCGGCAGCGGCGCAGCGGTCCAGGGGCCTCATAGTTTTCAAAGGGAGGGCTAGTGATAGGAGCGAGCCGCAGTGAGGACCCAGCCATTCCCGATATGTTATTAAGACTGCGAGACTTCTCGTAGCCCGTCGCTTTTAAGGAAATCATTTTAGCCATCGATCAATTCGATAATTTGCGTTATTGTTTTGATATCATACGCAAAAAGAATAGAAATAAATCATATTTGAAGTGTTTTGGCATGTTTAGGTGGTTTGTAATGAAGGTTACATAGTATCGGAACATGAACATGGGGTTTAAGGTGTTATAAGAAGAAATCAAAATGGAAAAGAAGCACAAAAGTGGAGAGAATAAATCAAGGATTAGAAATTGATAAATCATAACGACATATAAAGGACAGAGGAGGACAGACACAGACAAGACAGACAAGACAAGACAAAACAAGAAAATGCGAGTTATGATATGTCTTTTTTTTTTCAAAACAGAAAAGCAAAAGATTCTTTGATATTAAGAGATTTCACACTAGAACAGGCCCGTTGAATAAAGCACCCAACATTTTATCAATGTGAAGGTGTTTTAGACAACTATTAGGCCACAACTTTACAGTTCAACACCAACACGTCATAAATACTCAGATATCACTGATACATTGCGGGAGTTGACCACATGAAGTTTTAGGTAAAAACGAGAGATAAAGATTTAAAGTTTTGTCGATGAATTCATTGATTACGCTTCAAAAACAGCCCGTTTAGTATTTGCTTTTGGTTCCTCTAAACTTCAAATGGCCAACACCAAAATGTCCTCCCTAAAATATTTAAAACCACGGCCTGGCCCCCGATAAAAGCATCCTGAGATCAGTTTACATTTTCTTTACAGTGGGAAATGACACATGGTTTATTTGTGCTCTTGCCTTCTTGTGGGTGTCACGCCATTGTTCCCAACATCCCATTGTTCTGACACATTTCCCACTGGACCAAAATCCAATTTGTCCGATGAGCAATTATCCCAAAAAGAAAAACCCACTGATCCAAAGTGACATTTTAACCTAAACCATTATCTTTCCCAAACCTTAACCACGTGTTTTTTTGCCCTAAAGTGAACCATTTTTTTTTTACTCATGAAAATAATTATTTTAAGTAATAAAACCAACAGTCACTTGAATGGAATATACATCTCAAGTATGTATTTTTGGACTGTTGGAGCAATGCATTTTTCTTTTCGGGTTAATGGCCTGTCACACTAATGGGATTTCAGTCCAGTGGGAAACTTGTCAGACTATCGGGAGGTCCGAACAATGGAACGCCCCCCACTGGTGCAGGTGACCGCCTGCGCTGCCAAACGTATGCTTACAAAACCAGTTTAGCCACAAAATATTGCATTGTCCTTTGGGTCTTTTCCCACTGTACTTTTAGCGTGTAACACAGCATGCAGACATTAAATTCCCCCTGTGAGAAGCAGCTACAGTGTGTGCTGTGCTGACAGAGTGTTGTTGCATCAGGTGAAGTGAAACACCATTGGTAGGCATCAGATAATCTGCCCTAACAATGGCTAACTGACCTGTAATGGATGGAGTTTTACAGTTTCATTAGCAATGTGTTACATTTGCTGATATTTAAGTTTAATAAAATGCAATTAAACTGTAATTTCAAATGTCATTTTTGTCAAACTCCAACCATCACAAGGCCGCAGTCAGACAACAAAGAACACCCATTGGTTCAGTATGACGCCCTTTGTACCTTCCTGCTGAAAAGGGAAAATATTGCGGTGCACTGTGGCCACCACTCCACCACTCTAGATTACGCATCGTTTGAGCCAACCATAAATAAACGTCCTTTTTTATTCTGACTAGCTCGGGCACATTAGTCGGATGGCAACTCTGTGAAATATTGATGATGCATTTTCACTGGGTTTCTTAGGCTGCGTGTCCCACACAGGTCTGTCTGAGAAGCTGTCTGGTCAATCTGTGGTGAGGCTTCAAACTCAACTTTCGTTCCAAAACTATTTTGTTCAAACCACCCAAATGTATTGAGACAAATTGTCAGGTTGCATCGTATGGCAGACATTTTTATGATGATAAATCGGAGTCGAGGGCTGAAAACAGGAGGGACAGAAAAATCACCCGACCTGTTTTTATAGCAGAAGTACAGCAACGTTTGCTGGTGAATGTAGGCAAAAACCTCTTAAAGGTGCTTTACACGACATTACCGACATCAATATAGCAGTAAACTTCTTTAATGTATCTTATTTATATCAGCCTTCTGATGTCGTGTCAGAGATACATTAATTCAACTCACTTTGACCTCACAGTTAATGTTTTGGGTCAGTTTGCAGAGTGTGGAGAGAAATAATGAGGGGAAGAATACACACTGACTATTAATACTATGTTTCATATACATTAAGACTTTTAACCAAACTAAGACTGAACTACTAAACATTTAGGTGGTCAGGCCTGTATACAGTATTTAATTCTGTTTAGTGTAGGCGCTGTTATTTGGTTCTTTAAGTCTTTATAGAAACAGAAGATTGTTAAGAGTGATATGAGTAAAATATGGAAAAAAGAAAAAAAAA
>CAFUXE010000419.1:471833-492445 GCA_903364295.1 Serranus cabrilla | reverse complement strand
TTTCTTTAACTAATACTTTATTAATTTTTATGTGAACATTGTCACATTGGTAAAAAATTAATTAATTAAAAAAAAGAAAGGGAAAAAACACGTATTAAATATATATGCCTGCATTAGTATGCAGCACCATAATCTTATTTAAGTTACAAATAAAACTGTGATTCACATACAGAATGTGTGAATTTTTCATATAAGGTATGTACTTCATTTCAGAAATCAAGACATTATCAATTATGTCAGAAATATCTATATGTCCTTGAAGTGAACTTGAACATGAAACACATTGTAACTGTAAAACTTGAGCTGATTTCACTGAAAAAATTATTATATTAAAGTCAATATTTCAAAATAAAATGTCTATATTGGAGTCTGCCTCTAAGAGCCTCCACATTTTGGGAGTATCATATTAGCATCCTTTCTATATTACACTGTCTTCCAGCTCCACGTTTGCTTGTTTACTTCTGTCCTCGGGGTAAATTCCGAGACATAAAGCACAAATAAGCTGCTGTGTTCTCAATGAGTTTATTTTCCAGGTGTGTTTGTTTTTTAGAATCGCTCAAAGGCAGTTTTCTCTGCACTGAACATCCGTGTGAACTTCCATATGTACCCAAGCTCATGATTCTACTGTAACCCATTCAATTGTGTCTGAATCAATGACAGTAGCGTGATGCATGGCTGAGGCACAATCTTTCCCCCAGTGCAGCCCGTTCCTACGAGCCCTGCAGTGTATTTATAGATGCAGTATACTTTGTGCTTTATCAAATAAATAATAAAACAGACATGGCCTGAAGAGCAAAAGAGAAAGGTAATTCATACTTGAGTGGAGCCCATATATATAAGAAGCCTGAGTGCCTTCAGTGTATTGTGCATGTCACGGTGTATTTTCGACATTATGCACTTATGTAATATCAAGAGCAACATACTTATCAGAGGAAGCCTTATAACTAAGCAAACGCAGGGAAACAGTTTTTGGTTGTTTTTCTTAAAAAGGTCTCGCTTCCCTCTCGCCGCTTTTCTTTGATTTGGAAATTGAACGAGAGCCTACACATATTTTCTCAAAGTGCCTTCACGACAGAAACAGTCAAAGCAGAAGACTTGAGGCTCTGAGACGCTGTTTTTATTGAGATTAGCTGACGGCTAATATGATCCAAAGTGACCTTACAAGGAAAGTCAGCGATGTAGTTCAAGCAAATGTCCAATCAGAGCTCTGATGCTGTTATATTGGTTTCTATTTTTTGCTCAATTAAATGTGTTTTTTAAGGCTTCTCTTGGAATAGTTTGACAGTTTGGACCATCAGGTTTGTTCCAGGTCTGTTTTCTATTTTCTCACCACCTTCTTCCCCCACACTCCCAATCTCTTTTTTTTCCTCTCCATCTCCATCTCTTCTCCCTACCTCTTTTCTCCTCCGCTATGTTTCTCACTTGTGTCTGACCTACTTTCTCAGATTGCTGCAGTGCTCTCCCCCTCTGTATCATGAAAACACACACACACACACTAACGTTCTCAATCACCCTCCTACCTCTACCCCTATACCAGCCCCCCTGTCCCGGGGAGGTGGGATAGCACCAGCGGGACCTGCTCAGGACGTCCCCTCATTGGCTGAACACTTGAGAACCTTCACATGTACAAATGAGGGCAGCGAGGAGAGTTTTGCCCTGAAGTGATACGCACTTATTTTTTATGTTACCGTTACTATTTCTCCTTACGATGACATTAATGTTGCATAATAACGGTTAGTGTGGAGACTTGCTGCTAACGACCGGTAATGAAATATTGAAGCTGATTAGAGGTGTGAAATCTGGCCTCAAAGTTTTTTCATGCAGCAGTGTTTTTTTTTCTAGACAACTGTCATACACATGTACAAACACACACACACACACACACACGAGAGGAAAAACTGCAGTGGCATCATATCTTCTATGTAGGCTACACAGGTGGAGACACAGGAGGGGGCGGACCGGTGGGAGGGAGACCAGACGATGTGGATCCATGCGAAGAGAAGCACAAAGGGAAAAAAAAAAGTTGAAGCAATCCACCAGAAAGGACAGAGCGTGAGGAGAGTGAGAGGAGGTGAGGGCCGCATGCCAAAAACAGTGACGGAGGAGAGTGTCCTGAGATAAGTTTTTACAAAGGAAGCTCCTCGTCGTGATGATCTTAAAGCGACGTGTCGTGCAAAGATGACTTTAAAGACGAGGACAGAGGAAAGAAACGATGACAGTCAGAGTGAGGTGATAAGAAAAAAAAAAAAGGGAAGCCATCAGGAGGCTGAAGCCTAACTTTAAATGACAGGCATGCGCCAGAAAAGTGACTTCTGTCAACCGCAGGGACAGACGGCTTTCTGTGTGTGTTCTTATGTTATTGTCCATCAAAACGAATACTTTGGATGCATGAAGCCAAAAGGTGTTTCACTTCCTGCATCTAAAGACACAAAATATACACATAATAAAGTTTAAAGTTTTTCATTTTTTGTATCTATTTAAATCAGTGGTGGAATTTAAGTATATTTACTCAAGTTCTGTACTTGAGTACAATTTTGAGGTACATGTACTCGAGTATTTCCATTTTATGTAACTTTATACTTCTATTTCGCAACAATATTGCACTTTTTACTCCTCTACATTTAGCCGGCAGCTTTCAGGTCAAGGCTTAACATAAAAAAAACATGATACATTTAAATAATTAAACATTTAGCTTCAATTAAATTCATAACAGTATATTAAGTAGTAAAAACGAGCACTACCTTGAGTAAATTTAAACGCAGCTTACAGAAATGCATCTATACAAATAATCTAATAATATATTTAAAAATATATGTAACAATCTGAGTGGGTCAATTCTGCATAACATGCACTTTTATTTTTGATACTTTTGTACTTCAGTAAGTTTTGAATGCAGTGACTTTTCCTTAAGGGATATGAATACATTTCCAAACACTGAGACCCAAACTGTTATTTGTTCCTCAGACTTTTCTGTCCTAACTCACTCTGACACTGAGACGGATCGATCGGTGGACGAACATTGATATCAGCTGACATCAGCAGGCGAATGGGATGACATTCGCCGATGGCGGTGGCTGATGTTTGTTCTGATGTGTCGCATTCATTTTGCATCGGCTAAATGTTGTGTTTGTCGTGTGCATCCAGACAACAGCAGCTCTGTGGCACATGTTGCTACTGCAGCAGCTGATCATGAGAAGGAGCCACAGGAAAGAGAAAGCAGCGGGTGACGTACACGTGTGGTTTGTTTATAAGTGCGAGAGAAAGAAAATATATATAGCCCTATATAGGTTTTAAATGGCATCTACATTTAATTTATTTATCACAAAAATAATTGTTGAGCTCTTATTATAATACCAAAGAATTATTATCCTTCTTTGGATAGTTGTATGGCAGCTAAAAAAGCTTTTTAAGCACTTATTTTAAACAAAAAAATTACAAAATCATCTTACTTTGAAAAGAAAAGGTTATATTAAAGGTCGCTTTTATAGATATTTGTTTGAAATTGTGCTAAATCAAAGATAATGTGATGATAAAGCTATTTTTCTGTTATGAAGATTTCTTTGTTTCCTTAATTAAGACAAAAGATAAAAAGAATAACATCATCATCTATCGGTGAAACTGTTACTTTAAACATCAGCATCGTCCCATTATTATGAATGTATCCAGAGATTTGTGTTGCAGCTGTAAAGTCTCTCCTGATTTGCAGATTCACCCTCTTTCGCTAAATTAAACTTTGGTGTCGGGTGAGCCTGAACTCCGTTGAGAAATCTTATACACACAGGAAGCAACACGTCTGAATTTCAATCTCAAAACCTGAGACTGAAACACCAAACGTGTTCCTAGACACCAGGAGGACACACGCAGTACGAAGAAAGGTTGACTCATCAATGATGGCTTCAATGTTAATCAAAAAATACACGTGAGAAGGGCACAAATTAATGGTAAGACTAATATATCAGTCAGCTAATATTTAACATATTTAATGTATTTCTTGTTAACATTGCTCGTTTCTTTTGCCTTTTTCTATTAATTGTTATTTTATTGATGCTTCTTTCTATGTTTTTCTTTACACTTTTTGCTGCTGTAACACTGGAATTTCCCCGTTGTGGGACGAATAAAATAATTATATAGACATTTCAGTATCGGTGTATATGTTTCCCCAGTTTGCACAGATATGAAAACTTTTTTAAGGAGCATATAATACAGAAAACTATGCTTCAAGTGATTTATTGTAGAAATGGTGTGATTATCATGTAGATTCATCCCTCCATCACCCAAAATGGCTGAAAAGCAACAGCAAACGGGCAGTAAAATGAGGCATTATTCTCGAAAGATGGTGATGTTGTTGACAATGTAATGTGTTATACACACATTAAATAATATCTAATTAATGAATGTGTTTAAGAAGCCTCCTGAGTAGCTTTCTAGAGTCGTATCTGGGTAAAATCTGTGCACAATGCACAGAGAAACTTTCATTCCAGCTCAAAAATTAGTCAAATCACCCGTCGTATTAGTATTGTTTTCCTCCTCTTAAATGGATATCGACATTAAAAAGTCCATATTGGTTGAGCCAAAAAAAAAAAAGCCTGATTTTGTAAATGGAGTCTGGTGGTTTTGAAGAGAAAACATAGATATCAGCTTCACTTCCTCGTCATATGTTAACTAAACTGATGTATTTTTTTGGATTGGTTTAAATACATTTTGCAGTACGTTTCTGTGCTTCCGTGTCGGTATTCCGATCCGCTTCTACTGGGAGCGTCGGACCGTCATCGACTACAGACTCTGGATGTATGAAGCAGCTCATACAACCTCGCTCCAAAAAAATCTACTTACTGCACTGTAATTAATTGGGCCATGCTATAGTTAAAAGCCACAATACATTACTGCTAACAAAGTTTCGCTCATGGTTTCAGTAATGAAATGATACAGTAGTTCAAGATGGCAGAGCACAGTGGATTACACATCAGATCAATACTGATCAATCCATCACAGCAGCCGCTCCTTTTTAAATATGCAGCAACATGTCAAGCAGAGATCTACTGTGTGATAGAGACGCACCCCCACTGCTTAAAATGTGCACATCAGGTGTGTGTACTGTATGCGTTTATATGTGTTGGCGTAAGTGCCTGGCACCAGCATGTGTGTGTGTGTGTGGACATGACTCACAATGTGAGCGAGACAAACAGCCTATGGGCACAGGAGGTGTGTGCGCACACTTGCTGATCGCAGATAGTGAGTGGTAACTACACGAGCACTGAGGTGATGGAGAGGGATGGAGACAGAAGGAAAGAAAGAGGTGGAGGAAGATGATAAAAGGAGGAGTAGCAATCTGTCACTTCACACTTATTTATCTCCTCGGGCACTTTGTTTCTGTTTTCTCTCCCTGCATCGCTCGCCTCGCTGCACTGCACCGGTACGTATGTGTTCTGGTGGTGCAGAGCCATGTTAATGTATGATTCACAGGCTCGCTGCTGTATCTGTGTGGAGCTTTAATGCGTCCGATCCCTGACAGTAAAGCCACCATGTGTGACACCTGCAGTCCAATGACCTTCAAGGCCCAATAGAGTCTCCCTCGCTCTCTAGACTCTGAAATTAGATTTGGAAAGATCATCAACATAAATTTAAAAGAGCCGGAGTCAGAGATGGAGAGGGAAAGAGAGAGAAGCAAATGAGAAAGAGCCTTAGAGAGAGAAAGAGAGAGAGTTGATGATAGAGAGCATTGATTGTGTTTGGATGGATGAATGAAGAAGAAAGAGTGAAGGAATGGAGGGAGAGCAGATGAAAAGGCGAGCGGAGGAGAGAAGACAATGACGTGAATCTCACCGATCTAGAGGGAGAGAGAGCAGGGCATTGGAGAGTGCGAGTGCAATAAAGAGATAGAGGAGAAGAAAGGAGGAGGTGTTGGGAGAGCATGAATGTAAGTGATATAACCACGGAGAGATTGCCGGAGCTGATATTAGCCCTACAGGCGTTTTTGCATGCACGGCGGTGCGCCGCGCTCTTCCTTAACGGGACCCTAGTGGCGCTGTGTTTACTGCAGCACCATCCAGAAGAGCTTTATCATTACAGTATTACCACAGCCCTGCCTGGCTCTCTGTCACCATGACAACCACTGCGTTAGCCTCTGCTTTCAGGGACCAAGGACAGGACGAAGCCAAATACTGCTCCTACAGCTGGCGCAAAGGGCTGAATGTAGAGCAGAGCCGCGATCATTCACCCGGCCGCTGATTGTCCGATGAAAGATTAGCATTTATGAGGTCAAAGGTGAGTGACCTTGACAGATCTATAGAGGTAAATAAAGGGGGGGTTTGCTCCTGATTAACAGTGCTTTTGTTCGACGCTGATGGCGATGTTTGATCAGCATTAGTATGACGGACGGCGTCCGGTAAGACGGAGCATGTGGAGTCTTTCCCAGAGGGCAACGCAAATGGGCGACCACTGCTGCAGAGTCAGCAATGATAAGAAGACATTGAAGGATGGTGTGAAATCTGCACATGAATGAGGCATGAAAAATGGACATTTAAACGATGTGAAATACAGAACGGGCTTCTGAAGGGCGACCCGTGCGATGGGTTGGACTTGGATCGGGTGATTAATCTATTATCTTAGGTGAACGGCTGCGGCCATCACTCAGAGACGTCCAAAGTAGCCACTTAGCGGCAGCGTGAGTCTAACCTTGGGTGGGTTTACAGGAATAGCCTTCACTTTTGCCTTCATCATCACTGTTGTCATCATCGCCGTTATATTCTCAGAAACACTGCAGAGTAATTGAAGAAAAAAACTAAACCTAACAGTCAAACACTCTTGAACAAGACAAAGAGAACAACTGAAATGTCAAAAGAGAGAGAGTTCCCTTCAGGGACATGGCGTGTGAAATGGACAAGCAGCAAAACGGAGTGGAAAGGCAGAGAGAGGCATGAACGGGGAGAGAGAGCGGTACAGAAAAGATGTCGTTCATTTTTTCTACACCTTGAATTATGAATTACTTTAGTGGCTTTTAGCCGTTTATGACCCTCAACCTCAGGGCTTCCTCATGTGAGTTTAAGTTATGCTGGCATGGTCCATGAAACACGGCCGAGAATGTAAACCAGTCACAGTGTTCACGCCGTCATTCGGTGTTAAGTCACTAATTATAGTTAATATCACATAGGAAGCACTTGTAATTATCCCTCAGTTATTAATGTGAAAAAATCTTCTGTGAAATGTTAAAAAAATGATGACCAGTGGTCATAATTTATAAGCCTGTCAAAATATTTACAATCAATCACTTTTCTCAAATGTTAAAATGTGCCATTTTGCATGCTGGGGTCCCTAAACAGGCAAATGGACTCCAGAAAACCAAACATAAATTATTAATTAAGTCATTTTCATTTGAGATTGCTGAGGTCATATTTTGGCCAAGTTAAATAGGAACAAAAAGTTCTTACATGTTTGCTGAAAAGGTGTTTTTTCTTCTTTTTTCAAAACCTCTTAAAATATGACTTGGACAATTATTCTACGAGGCTAACGATTTATTGTTGACCTGCTATCTCCCCCTAAAAATCCACAGCCCACAACCTCCAATTCTCACTAAAAGATGGCCGAATGATCGGGGGTTTAGCAGCCAGAGGTGGTGGAAACCAAAAACGGAGCTAAAAGGAGAGTAAATGCAGGACTTATTACGGGATATGTTGCTCAGTATTTGTAAATCAATGCTGCCAAAAACAATCAGCTATTGCAGCATACAGGCCTTACATTTATGATGATATAAAGCTGACAGATCATTGAATGTGATGAGCTGTTATCACCAAACGCTTCACTTGAAAAATGACCTAAACAATGGAGAGACTGACAGTTATCAATTAGGTGATATTTTAGTGCTACATCAGTTAAATTCCTGCAAAAACCTAAGCAGCTTCCTCTTTGTTCTGCAATAACATGACAGACAGTTTGATTGTTGGCGGTTCTTCCATTGCAGAATAGTGGAATGATCTTGTGGCCCCTAAGCTGATTTCAAAGAGGGGATCCATGACAGCTGATAATAACACACTGACAATAGACAGACTGCGATATCAGAGGAGATATCAAACTCTCGTTAGCCTCCCTTCCTGTCCCAGAGGAGCTGCAGCCGTGCCCCCCCTGAAGGGAAACCTAATCGACATTAGTAGAGGACGCTGGTGTCCGAGCGGTTAAAGGGGGAGATTGCGAGCCCATTGCTAGGGGTCACCCAGCACCCGATGTGGGACACTGCGGAATAATGAAGGGCAGGAGAGGTGAGGCGTGGAAACAGGGACGTACCGCGACGTGTTGCATGAATGCATATGTGAGAAACACCTGAGCGCAGGAGGAGATGAGGGAGGAGGGATGGAGGTTGCACTGAACTTATTAGAGATATAATTAGCTGCTGCTCGGGGTAATCCCTGCGTATACCGGATTCTCCGAGTGGTGGAAAAACCGACTCCGAGGTCAGCGCTCCTGGAAGTGATCCTGGTGAAAATTTCAATCTCAAAACAGACTTCTGTTTCAGACATTCCCCGAATGACTCAACTCCTTGACACGCTACAATTGAATCGGTAAGCTCTCCCACACACACACACACACACCGAGCTGGATCCTCTCTGCAGCGTTCAGGTCCCCTCCGTTTAATTCCCACTGCAGTCCTGTCAAACCTTTGTGAAGACAAACAAACACTGTGTGGAGGTGAGTGAACTGAACACGTGTCCGTTCCTTCTCATCTGCTTTGTATTCGCTCCAGATTACTGCAGCATGCTTTGTGCATTTGTCCTTGCGATGCTACTCCATGTTCAAGGCACGTAAAAGCAAGTTTGACAAAACTGTCCCTGTCCTAATAGCTCTGATGACTGACTGCCTTCATGCTCCTCCTCCTCCTCCTCTTCTTCTTCTACCCCCCCTCTGTCCTTTCTCCCTCTGTACTCCACCTCACAGCTTCATCATAAAACTGAAAACGAACGCACAAAGGACTTCCTGCCTATCAAGAGCACCACACGCATCAAACTTTCACTGTCGTGACGCTCGGAAAGTTAAACAAAACTTGCGGAACTGACAAATTTCAGAGAGTGATCTCAGCAAAACCCCCACGCGACATTCTGATACATTTCCATCCAAACGAACTCCTGAATCAGACACACTTCTAGAGATCACATTGCTATTTAAAGTAGTCATCGCTCTGCCTCCACTCCGCTGCCACTTGGACAGGAGGGACAATCACGAGGAAGCAGATGGTCACACAGGAATTGTCCCAGTGACGCCCTCCAATGTCATTTTCCAAAGGAATGAGCAGGGATACAGTTTGACTGTTTGAGTGCCACGGGGGAACGACACACGGCCAACTATAGACTAAATGCTTAGTCAAGGAAATTGTCATCAGTAGAGCCAAAGAAATCCTTTTTCTAACATAAATGCCAAACAGACTGAGATTCTGGATTATGATGGTTTGCTGCTTTTCTTTTCTTCTTTCTTCTTGTATTATTATTTAAAGTGTTTCACCTTAGGGTGAAATTTTATGGTTATTTTCACGATTTTCTAACATTCATGTTTTAGTTGAGAGATCCTAAAAAAAAGTCAATAATAAATAATAATCACAGCTGATTTGCATTGCATTTTATTTCAAAATCCACTAAATGCTCAGCCACCATTATTCTGAGGGATTATTTAATTGTATGATGGACAAGATGATGATCGATAATCTTTCAAATATGTAATTTCTTTCTTCTCGCAATTAAACAACAACAAACGACGTAGGAATGTCGTCATTACAGGCAGTTTCTTATTAAACTTCTTCAGCGTTCATTAATCTGAAGGTTTTTTACCGGAAGCCGAATGATCCACAGAGGTCTCCTCATCTCCAAAACAAACGGATCGGATGATTAAAACGAGTAAAAACACTGAATTAAGCAATTTCACCTCAAAAATCTGTGTTTCTCTAACACGGTTTGGTACGTCTCTGAGCCGAGCCGCCGCCGCCGGATGCTCAGTTTGTTTCTCTGATGATTAAAAGCCGTCATTCAGCTAAAATGTCAGGTAGGTAAAAACAAGCGATTAGAGATTAACCAAGATCTAGAAAGTGTATCATAAAAATGGCCGACTTCTGGCAGACAACCACAGAATTGGCGCCTGCACAAAGGAGATATGACGCTATGGACAAGCAGCAAACATGGAGCAAGTTCCTGGTTAATATTCATTCCTCTGGGTTTGATTATTGTTGGAAAGATTTTGGATAATGTATTTACACAACTGGAGAAAACCTATAATATTGGTCTAGTTGATTTTATACATTTTAATGCAGAATTGTTAAATATTATAAGTGAAAAGGCCACTGATTTGCTGGTTCAACCTTCCCAAATGTGTGGATTTGCCTTCATTGTTTCCAACAGAATATCGTTGAAGTTCTTGAATGTTGGGCGAATAAAATCGGCGATTTGAAGGTTATTTACTGAACAAACTGATTAATAAAAAAAATATGAGTTTCCAGCCCTAAAACTGCTGATTGGTTGTAAACCTTGTTTGTAATATCACCTCTCATCTAGTTCACCTTCAGCTCGCTGCTGTGTGTCTTTGTTAAAGGCGTGTTTTGGGGACATTGGCGTGTGTGAGCGTGATCTGCAGGGTTACGTGCGGAGGCGTGTCGGATGGCGTGATTTATCTGTGTGCTGTAAGTGTGAACGCTCGGCTGAGTGGTTTATGGGCGGCTACACTTACAGAGCACGGGCCAGTGTGTAAAGGTGAGCGCACTGAAAGTGATTTATGCTCCGCCAGGTGTTTGCGGGGGTCAGATGTAAGATGCATGTAGTCAGGAAGTGGGTGAAAGTGTTCCGATACCACATTAAGTCTGTCTGTAGTTACAGTATGTGCTGGATATTGCTCATGAATAATTACTATCTTGATGCAGCGAAAGGATCTTTGATTCAGCACGCAATTAAAACTATTTTTTCTCCGTGTGCGAGCACACTGTGTGCTTGTTTGTTTACATGTGACTATAGTACACAATACGCTGCTCTCTCGTGCGATTTGACACGATTTGCCCTATTTAGTGAATTCAGACTCCCACCACTGTAATGGGCTCCCCACCATGTGTCCTGAATCATTTCCATTCCAAAGCATAAGAGCAACACGTCCAGGGTTTACCACAAGGTCCGACTAATTGACTGTCTGTACGGCGGTGTGGAGCGCTGATTCAGCACTTAACCGGCATTGCTAAATGGACCGGGGCAGAGGAAGAGGAGGGAGACGGCTGAGGAGGACAGAAAGAGAAGAAGAAGAAAGGTACTTGGAGTGATGAGGAAGCAGTTTTCTGCAGGATAAGCAGAATCACACAACATGTTAAATGCTTTTTTGGTTTGAAATGTAACGTAACACTTTAAGCAATGGGTTGACATCGTGGAAAAATACACTCGAAATACCAGTTTGTGTCTCGCCAACAGAAGATCAATACCACTCATACGTCTGTACGGTAAACAGCCTGTGTAGCTGGAGCCAGCAGCCAGTTAGCTTAGCTCTCTGCAGAATCTGTTGACTGGCACTTTCTCTAGTTAACACTTTATGAATTGTTTATTATCTGTAGAAACATCAACAGTTTAGAAATTAGAGCTCGACAGATTCACCAAATTGGCCATTTTATCCAACAGTAGTGTATATGGTTTCCAATATGAGCTGATATGGAACTTTTTTTACGGAACATTTGTTGCAAAAATGATGCTCTGATGCTCTGATTTAGAAATAAATGAAATGGTCGGCAACTGGCTCATACTGAACATATACACCGATGTTTATTTAGATATTTATTTCATTTTATTTACTCTTCATTCAAATGATCAGCAAGTAAATGAAAGTGAACATACCCAGATTTTTATGTAGCTATTATTTTTATTTATTTAATCATCAGCAGGTAAGTGACAGTGAACACATATAGGTGTTTATGTATTTTTTTACTTATTCAAATGGTCAGTAATTAGTGTATACTGAGTATATAGTGATTTTCATTAAGATATATATATTTTTTTTTTTTAAATGGTGAGTTATTAGCTGCTACTAAAAATATTTTTATTTATTTTGCTTTTTTCTCATTTTTTTTATTTTCTCAGTGTTTAGCTCTAGAATTGACAATGTAATACATTGTGTGTATGATATATAATTATGTTCACTATTATGAATTAATTTTCCCAGAAAAAACTGTAACAGTGCCAGTCTCAACAGTCCCATATTGGTCAAGCTCTAGTAAAAATGACACTTTGCCGTGGGTTATGTGCCAAACTATTTCTTGCCAGAAAGCAGTTGCCAGGCAACCAGTGCAGTCAGGAAGGTGACTGGTCCCGGCCATGAAACAGTCAGGTACGTAAAGACATTTTCCAATCTTTGTGCTATGCTAAGCTAACCTGCTGCTGGCTGTGGCTACAGATTCACCACACAGGTGTAAAAATCAGCCATATACAAAGTATTCCCAACAAATTACAACTAATACAAGTCCAAACCACAACCACTGCAGTTTTTGTTTTTACCCCTTTAAAGTGCTCCACACACAGATTAAGTCTTTGCCCTTGTTATGAGACATCGAGCATCTATCCAGTAAAGTATCGCCAACAGACAGCGCTCAAGTTACATGGCAGCAGACCAGGGGACTGTGACTTCCCAGGATGCAAACACAACACGAGAAGGCCTGCGGTACAAAACATTGTCAGGGAAAATTGAAACAGAACACGATACATTTACCAATTGCAGGCGCAGGAGAGGCAGGTTGACTAATTATCACGCCCCTGCCAGCAGCAACCGCTTGAGGAACCTTAATAAACTTGGTGAGCACTTAAGAATAACTCCCTCCATTCTTTTTTTGGTCGTTGTCGAGACGGGTTTGTGTTTTTTAAGTATCGTTTATGCGCTGAACGGTCATAGAAGTTCATATTCTCGTCCTATCACCAGTAATGGAGGAATAGATTTGCCACCAGCAAATTAAATTAAGGCCCCGTTTTCCTGTCTTTGCTATTTTCAGATGGAGCCCACAGGGAGACGCACAAGAATGGAAGTGGGAAATAGGCCTTTCAGCAGGGTCGGGTTTGAATGGGAACGACTGGGAAGCATGAATACTAAACCCTGCTGCTGAAAGTTAAAGTTTAATTCAACACTCATGAAGGGATTGATAGATTTTTGAAGTAGGGTTTTACTTATCCATTGTCAGTTTTACCTAAAGTAGATGGTGGTCAGCACGTTCCCAACCAGCCTCCTTTGACAAAAACAGTAATTTGACTTTGCAGAGCACAGGAGTTGCTGGTCTACCGCAGCCTTGATTGGTCTTTTTTTATGTTATGGTGTGACTTTTGTTTTGTTTTAAAAGAGAAATTATGATTCATCAAAGTTGCACAATAACACAAACAAGCTAACCTTTTGCCTCAGCGGTAGAGCAGCAAGTACGGTATTCTGCTGGCAAAATTACTATTTTTGTCTGATTAAAAAATGGCTTCCATTCCCTGATGGAAAGGACAGTCTGACTGCAACATAAGGCAGTGAAGATATTCTTAAAAACAAAAAAAAACAAAAACAAAAAAAGAGTACATTTAAACTGATATTGATTCTTTAAGGTGGGCCTTTGGTTAACCAGTACCAGTATATTTCTCAGCTTCTGTGCCAGAACTCCTGCCTGCTACTCCAAAACATTGACCACCATCTACTGTAGGTAATACAATGCCTATGGAAAACCCACTGACAAAAAATCTGTCACTTTTCAGTTCTTAAAGATCACAATTATCGCAATTTTTCCAACATCACAGACAGCAGGACAGTGCTGAGGCAGACCAAAGCTCTGACGTCTGAAATCGAATATTTGACCAACATTTGTTTCAGATTTATGGTGAAGCGCACCTTTGTAAAGATACAGGTAATGAAAGGTGTAGGTGTGATGTTAAGTCTCCCTGGAGCATAAAGAGTCACCTTCACCACAGTTTCCATTCAGCTCCGACCAGACTCAGGAGGAACTGTCCAGGAAACTATTGGCTCTGGGGCAAAACAAAAATAGTGCAAAAAAACCTCACAAGACTTTTCAGAATTAGAAGTGACCTAGTATGTAGTATAAATTGGTGTCTGATACTGGTTAAAATCAAAAGAGGACAGCTTGGAAACGACTCAGGTAGAAGTAAAAATGTAACTTTTGTCTATCCAAACCCACACAGAACACAGTGTCCCCTACAAATATGGTAACACCACCCAAACCTGCCCTGGGCCATCTTCTTTTCCAGCCAACACCGTATCTATATATACACTGACGCCCATCAATACATCTTTTTTTCTATCTTCTGTCCACCACAGTGATTTTCTACCCGGAGACGACCTGTTCTGAGGCCGTCCGGCCCAGCAGCAGGTCACATTTGTGTTTATGACAGCATTGTGCGCTCCAGCTCTGAGCACTGTGGTAAAAAAAGGGACAGCAAACAATGAACCACAAGACATGACCTTCAGGGAGAGAGGGGCTGTGGACACAGTACCGCTTCCCCCAAAAACGAACCAAATACAGGCACACAAAGTCCGATTTGGAGGGGGCAAAGGGGCATCTTGTACATGCTGAGCTACAAATGGTGCTTTGTCAGGAGATTGCTGACAAAGACAACTGTGCCCTTCTGGTGCAAAACTGGAGGTGACCAAAACACAGAGGAACGTGGGACAATATCACAGGACACACAGATAGCAGTGGGCTCCATACGCCACTGTACTTTTTTACACTATAATGTTTAGTGTGTACATTCACTCAATTTAATATCTTAAATCCAGATTTATCACGTCCAAAATTAACTGTTTTATGCTTTTGCAACTTTTCTGCATTAAAATGTCCTGAAACAACCCTATTAATATATTTTTGTTGTGTACTCACATTATCCCAAATGTTTCCAACCATTTTCAAACCCAGAAAAATACATAATATTAATCTGAATGTTACCAATCATTTGGTCGCCCGTCAATGGGTGTCATATATTTATTTTTTTCCGTTTTTTTTTTTTTAATGATCCAGTTTTAGATCTTCGTCATTTCTAACTATAAAACAAGGATTTTGTGTCTGGATTTCAAGTCATCAGAGAAACAAGCTGAGCAGCAGCTGTCTGCCAAACATCATTGGAGAAACACTGATTTTTAAACATGAAACTGCTTGATTCAGTGTTTTTACCAGTTTAAAACACCAGATTTGTTTGTTTTGGAGCGGCGGAGACCTCTGCAGATAATTCAGCTCCGGGTAAAAAAAAACCTCCTGAACGATGAACTCTGAAGAAATCCTGACCAGAGGAAGTTGAAGGAGTAAAAAAACATACTAAATCTCTGTCTTTGGTTATTCTTTTGATTGAAAGATCACATTTTGTGCGTTCAAAGCATGGTCTTTATACAGATATACATAATAACTGGTACGTCTTGACATTTAACAGTTTTCCTTTTAGTAATTATACCATTAAGTCTTTCCAAATTATTCCACTTCTTAAGCACTATTTCCTAACTTTGACCCTCAAAAAAACATCTTCTTCATTCAACCTGAGGGTCAAGTGGTTAGATCAAATTAGATTACCTCCGGTTCAATTACAAAAAAACAATATCCACTGTTTATCGATACTGGTGGATCCTCGGATGTTCAATTAAGATCACTGTCATTCAAGCAGATTAGAGCTTAAAACCGGTTAGAATAAATCTTTAACAAAGGGGATCAAATGCACCATTTCTGTCAAACATAACAGCACAGCTCCATGTTGTCTTAGCTGCCCTGCCGGATCTATATCAACCAGGCACTGATCAATAAAGAAATCAGATGCAAATCGTATTGTGTAACACCTCATCAAACAGAAACATATACATCCATAAATTCTATCAATGGCTTAACGGTCGTGTTGCCGTCCAACAGGGTAGAATAAGCAATAGTCCTGTTGAGCATTCTCAGATTTTAAGAGGTGATAGAGAGAAAGAGAATGGCTTTCAAAACAGACAAAAAGAGAAGGTAATCAATTGATTATCAATCAATAGGCAGGCAGGAGGGCCGGGGCAGGAAGATTGGATGGCTCAAGCCTTCACAGATAATCGAAGATGCTAAGGCGAGGGTCCCCACCCCCATCATGCAACGTCTTTCTCCCTGTGGTTGTCACCTCCTCCCTGTTTATCTCCGTACCCCTCTTCCTCCTCTCCGTCTCCCCTCCTCACCCCTCCCTCCACTATCTCACCCCTTCTCCATTTCCCTCGCTCCGTCTATCCCTCTCAATCCCACCCCACTCCACCTCTTTTCTCTTCCTCCAGTGCTCCCCCTCCTCTCTCCCGTGTCTACTGCAGCAGAAAAGCCAGCACAGACACCAGCATGTGTGTGTTTGTACATGTGTGTGCTGCTACGGTAGATCCACGAGCGAGCTTCACACGATCATGAGCAGAAGGAGAAGGAGGAAGGAGGGAGGGGGGGAAAAAAGCCCTGCTGCATGCGTGTCGAACGCTCTGATCAAAACATTGATTGCTGATGCGTTACATCACAGCCATGCAAACAAAAACCCCTTAAATCATTAGAGTAATGTCTCTCCTCCTGTCTCCCTTTATTTCCTCTCGTCTCCCGCTTCCTCCCTCTGTCTCTCTCTCATCTGTCTCATTGTATTTCCACATCAGCATCTCATTTTTTTCCCCCCTGTCCTAGCCTCTCTCCATCTCTCGGTCTTTTCTCTCTCAACATATAAATTGCATCTCTCAGGACCGAAAAGACCGAAAGGTTCTGCCATGTTGGACAGGACACTTTTAGAAAAGAGCGAGGGTAAAAAAAAAAAAAAAAGCGAGGGATCTGGGTCACAACGCTGTTGGACGTATAGCGCCAGCATACGAGACCTACAGAGAGAAACGGGGCTGCTTCACCCACAAACAGAGCTGGTGTTGTGCAGCCATTGAAATGAATCCCACCTACTACCTGCTCTGTACTCTGCATAACCCCCAACGTGCCGCCACAAACACCACTATCTGCAACCATTACACTCAATGAATGTTCCTGTGTGATTCATGAGATCTTGGCCACTGTAACCAGTAGCTGTGGTGTAAAACTGAACCTTACATAATATACAGCATTCTAGCAGCAAGGCAGCTGGTACAGTAGCCTGAAACCGAGAAATGGCAATGCTGCAAATGCCACCTCTTCTTGTTGTATGACAAATTCAGAATTCTGCACCAAATCCACTTCTGTTTACATAAACAAGCAGATTCTCGCCTTGCTCTTTTCGCATCTGTGCTGTTATTTAAAAATCCAAAAAAAAACGCTGAAGCTGTCTCATGCAACATTTGGATACCCTGCAAGAACTGCCCCAGTATGAGCTGTTCTGTTGCATAGAGCAGGGGCAGAAGGGGGGGTGGGATTGTGGTAAATCAATCTGATTGGGATGAGAGTGACACTTAGAGACTTCCTGCCTGATCCCAAGTCCTGAGAGGCAGATCAGGTGGCTTGAACCAGACTGTCTGTTCATCACACTTTACTGATCCTATGCAGGGAATTGAATCCAGGTATGCAGATCTATACCTGGTGGCAGAAGAGGTGTGTGTGTGTGTAGGGATAGAGAGGAGGGACCTGCATGTGCAGTGGTTCTTTTTTTCCCCCATAGACATTGAGCTATTTTCAGCCTGATGACATGAATTGGCCACTGCAGGTGTCTGCTGCCTGTCTGGTTCTGCATGTTCACCTAAAGTGTGCATGCATTCACAGCATCCATGGGTCCCCACACACCCTCACAGCAGCAATATAGCACCAACAAAAGCACAGACAGGGTGCAGGACGAGGACGATCAAACTATATCACTAAAACACAAATCAAAGCAGCTGTGATCAAGCAGCTGGATCCGTCTGTAACTGGAGGGTCTGAGGAAAAAAGAAGCCCACTGTAACTGTTCTCATGTACCACGGATCAAAAACAGGCAGGGGGACTTGTTACTGGTACACCTGTATGATCAAATGCCATCAAACGTTTGCTTTTTAAGAGGTAAATCATTAACTATTTACACGCAAACAATAAAAGAGTAATTCGAAATAGGCGCAAGTTGTGCGTAACGGCAGTAAAGCTCGTGCGTAAAAGCCATGTAGCATTCAACTGGGACAGGGGGGGCCTGGCAAAAAACAGCCCAGCACACTGGAGCACTACCAAGGGCAAATGTGGGGGAAGACATGCACTTTAGCACTGACGAATCGACGTCGTGTGAGCGTCCTGAGTGCGCTGCTCCAATAAATAAGACTACCATGAAATACGGCGCATTGATGTGCATCGTAAACGGACAAATATGTCCTAATGAAGGCGTTTGGATGCAGGAGGCGCAGCGGATGGCGCGTTTGGAGGGAGATATGTATTAAAGCTGCTCAAGTAGCAGAATACGGTGTTAGGAATTATGATGGCAATAAAAACGGTATTCAGTGTGAATCTGGCTCGCGTGAAACATGTTGTATATCAAGGAGAAGACACGGGGGTGATGTGTTTGACTAAAACCTTGGTCGTTACATCAACTAGTACCCATATACCAATAGATATAGCCGCCATACAATTTTCCATTTTCCCCTATGCTATCAGCATTAATTATTCAACATCAGTAAGTCTATATCCTGCCATTTATTACAAGCCATCCTGTCACAGGCCTGCAGAGAGTTAATTATGAGGGACTGGTTTCAATGATATTGGCACAGAACATTAAAAAAACAAAGTTTTAAAAACTTATCACGAGTCAAAACAGTGCATGAGGCAGAATATGCAACAGTACAGAAACAAGTTGGTCCCTCCAGGAGAGACATGGGGAACTCACCCGGGCGTATTTGGAGGAATACGGGTCTTCAAACAGTGCCCATATTCTCGGCTGCCAGGTTTTCCACCAACCCGCTTTCCTCGCGTCCTCCTGCATGCACAGTCTTTTCAAGTCCCCATCCGCGCCGCCCAGCGCCGGCTCGTCGTCCGGCGCGTCCGGTTCTGGATTCTCGAAGCTGTCCAGCGCCTCCTCCGCATCCCGGTGCTGCCGGTAATTCATCCAGCAACACGCCTCCACGTCCGTCTCGTCGATGCCCCAGAAAGCCAGCTCCTCTTCGAACAGGGGACCGCACACATCGTTGGGACAGTGCAACTTCCCGGTGCGGTAATAGTTGAGGATGAAGGAAAACACTGACGGGTGGCGGTCGAAGAAGAACTCGTCTAATTTGTGGTCGTAGTCGAAGTTGCTGAACGCGTCCGGCTCGGTGAGCCACGATAAGCGGGTACCGGGCAGCGTTTTTAGGGTGCTCCGGTAGGTCTCATGCCGCACCCCCCCGCAGTTTATCACGATTTTCTCGCTTTCCGACGGACAAGTCATGTCTGCGCTGTAACATGCTTTGTTGGACGACTTGTTCCCACCCTTGCGCCCTTTGAAAGAGGATACACACACCGAACTGAGCATAGAGGACCGGGGGGGAGGGAGAGGATGAGAGAAACCGAAGGGAGGAGGAGGGAGGAGTCTGAGGAGTCTGCGGGGAGAGAAAAAGGGCAGAAATTTTAGCAGAAGGGATAAATATTATGTGGATTATCAACATTGCAATACAAATTTCAAACGCACTGGTGCCAGCTGTATGTGCAATCATTCACTTGATAATCAGCTCGTGGAAGGGCACAAAATGACCTTGTGCAGGTGCAGTGAGTGAGAGAGAGGGGGGGGGAGGGAGGTGGGAAAACAAGGGGTGGAAAAGTTGTTTTTGACATCCTGGAGCAGAAAGATGCCTGCAACTTATTAGTGCAACATATGAGCACAGGTGAGCACATTCATGAGTCAGCATCCTCACTGTGGTGACACTGTCCCAGCACTCTGTGTCATCCCTGCCATCACTTTATGCTCTCCTCAAACTAACAATTGATCTGGTCGATTCTCATTCAAATCCTCTCTCTAATTAGGCCGCTGTGAGCCTTGAGCATCCCCCCCCTCCACCTGTGAGGAGGAAAGAGTGGCACAAAGATGGGAGAAAGAGAGGAAAACTAGGGGGTCCATTCCATCTCCCTGCTTCTTCTCCCCCCTTTTTTCCCCAAGAATGCCTCTCTGACGTAAGGTGGTGCAGCACCGTGTGTGTGTTTGCGTGTGGGAGCATGTGTGTACGTGTGTGTTAATTGCCTCCCGAGAGTGCGGTGTCCGTACTAATGTTAGATCTCCTCAATCAGCCTATGTGCGTGCTACACACACTGCTGCAGCCCCCTCCGACCGCACTCAGATTCATGCGATGCACAATTATGTCAATGCTCTCTCTGCCACTTGTGTGTGTAAAGACATGTAGAGGAGAGGAAGAGGAGGGTGAGGGAGGGATGGATGGATAGAGAGGGAGGGAGGGGGGTTAGGCCATAAATCAGATTTTTAATGGAAGGATCGTAAAGGACAGTCAGGAAAACAAGGCAGACAAAGACCTGAAGATGGGGGGACGAAGAGAGAGAAAGAGAGGAAAGAAAGTGAATGCACTACAGTGTAATGTTGTCTGCTCCCTATTAATGGAGGAAGGGGGTTGAAGAGAGAGTGCAGGGGGGAGGAGGAGGAAGAGCATCGAAAAGGAGAGTGCACTATAAAAGTGAATGAATTCTGCTGCAGTAAAAAGCCAGAGTTATTTGCGCTCTCTCTCTCTATCTCTCTCTCCCACACTCTCTCCCTTTCTCT